>CANUEP010128261.1:0-16846 GCA_947857235.1 Jatropha podagrica | reverse complement strand
TAAATTACTTGCCACCTTATGGAAATTTAACCACTTCTAATTTGGGATCTAGCTTTAATAAGTGACATAAGACGGTGCTCCGGCACCGAATGTGGCATCCGTCGTCTGGTTCTTCGGGATTGGCCGGTGGGTGTTACAGTACAAAATGGGGAGGTATTAGGCAAACATTTCGCACAGTTGAATCGGCCTTCTAGTTGTCCATCAATTCACAAATAATGCGATTAACTAAAATTGAGATGTAAAATATTTTAATGCATCTTTTTTTTTTCGAAAACTACATCATTCGCATAAATTATTGTAAGCATACTAAACATAAAGCATAAAGCATACACAAAGAAAAGAGGGAAGAAGAAAAGAGTACAACTATCTCCTAATTAATACATTCTACCCTTTAACCCTCTAAAATTTTCAAACCCACTAATTAGTATATTAAGCAATAATAAGAACCCCATTAAGGACCCTTTACATTTTACAAAAAGAATAAAACATAAACCCATCTCATTCAAAATCAAGCATAAAAGGAACACATATTCAAAGAATTATAGATCAAGCAAAACATCTAGATTCAATCAATCATTTAATAGGTATGAGCATGATGAATGTAGGCATTATAAAGGTGATAAATGAAGGGTTAGAGCAATAACAATGATAAATATCAAAGTAAATGAGGAGAAATTAAAAGACAAAAATGGTAAAATGCTTGTAAATTAAAAGGCAATAATTTAAAGACAGAAACATAAAGATTGGACAAGATTTAAGCTTATGACCTTGATGTTCATCCCTAAAGATGAACAAATCCACTAATCACTGCTCTCAATCTTGTTTATATTAGCTTATTTGATCCATATATGATCTAAAATGCATGACGAACCATTTAAGGTTGGAGCTTGGCCACTTTGGAGCCTCTGAAATGAAGGGTAGTGTGCCATAGGTGACTATGGCATGCGCTCAATACTTATGGTGCACACCACATGTAGTGGCACAAGGCCTTTTCCAAATCATTAAGGATTCTGTGTTTTTTTGACGAAAATAGGGAATTCTAGGTGCTTGTGGCGTGAGCCACAGAGAAGCAACGCACACCACTATGGTTGGCCTCATGCCACAGAGATATGGAAGCCCCTGTTTGATTGATCCTAAATTTTTCTCACAACATACTCAAATTTGGTGTTTCTAATGCCGACAAAGAAAAAAGGAGAAAAGGACTAAAGATTCTTAGAAATTACCTTCAGGGATTTCCTTTAGGATTTGCTTGAAAAATGGATGAAGGGAAACCCAAAGCTAGGTTTTTGATCCAATAGTTCATGAATGAAGATTAAGGATGTGTTTCTGGGATTTCTAATTCCTACTTAAGGGTTTTTTATGATTGAAAAATAATAGATAATAACTTATATCAAAGATAAACACAAGTTTTCTTGGATGCTTGAGTTGAGTTTTTAAAGTGCAAGAATTTTCCTTAAATATCTAAAAAAAAATCATCCATTTTGGCACACTTCCAATGCCTATTTATAGGCAAATGAGGGTGGATGGCTCCATTTTGAACTGACGTGGCACAAATGCAATTGTCATGCCCTACAACGTAATTGGGGCCATTTTTACCAAATTTGATTATGCAGCACGCAAAATGAGGCGATGCACCGGGAAGCACCTCGGGTGGGTTTATTGCGCTGTTTGGGCTCGGCTTCATCGCGAAATGCCCAGTAACTCGAAAAAGAAAAATGGTTAGACACGAAGATAATTTTAGCATACACCATTGGTCTGAAAACCAAAGCAATCGGGAACCCTGACCTAATTTTATATGAAAAACGGTGTATCATCATTGAATTTTTTAGGAGCAAAATTTAAGCATCTACAGGTGGCAAATGGTAGAATACCCTACTGATGAGAGGATATTATTTTTATGGAGGGTGGGGTGTTGCATCCCCATGAGCTTTGAACAGTATTATTATTATTATAGTACTTATTATGTGTAGATTTGGTAAACAATATTATGATAGTAGTATTTGCTAGTCTCAAGATCACAGCCAAATTTTTTTCTTTTTGTTCACTTTTGCAATTATATCTTCCCTAGCTATATATCTCTTAAAGTTGTGGATTGCATAAATTTTTATTAGTTTCATATAATATGGAACTAAAGGTTTAGGCATGATCTTGACTTTTGAAGTAATACTTATTTTGTTTGAACAATTGCATACTACGTATTATCTTTGAATCATGATAAATGATTATGAATCATTATGCTAGTATCTTTATTTTAAATTATTTCTCCTAAAAATTATTTGCCTGTGAGCACTTCTATACATGAAAGAGGATGCCAGTGTCTCTAAGGTGACTCTGTAATGTCCACTAGAATCGACGGATATCTTTAGGTGGCTTGAAGTTGAGAGGGTGAGTTGCTGGAGTTGCAGTATCATCTTCTTTCCATTGTCTTATCAGCTTCGCATGTATATAATTTAGCAATCAATTAGATACAATTTTATACGATGAGAATTTTTGTTGACAATCTATAAATTACACACACTGAAGTATATACTGTTCATATGCTCGACAAAAAGATGATTAACTGATTTTCGATTATCAGGATAAATTATAATGATAAAGATTAATATTAATATAGATTATAGCTGATATGGTCTTTTACAATGATTTGATGTCAAGCCTAAGTTTCACAACTTTCAATTGAACAATAATTAAAATAAAATTTAAATAAAAAAATAAAAAACACGACCATGTCTCAGCCCAACTTATTTACATTCCTAACATTTTATAAACGAACTCTTGAGAATTTATCAAAGTCATTTTATATAAAATTAAGTTCTTAGGAGCAAATTTCAATACCTTAGACCTGGCAATTATTCCATTTGAAAACACAATACTAGAATAAAGACACTAGCCTAGAAAATACCAAAAACTTTGGACATCCATCTGCAAACAAAATCCTGCACTCATCTATTAAAATTGACCTAACTTCTTCTCAAGTCACTATTACTATAACAATCACTTCATTAAACTTGATACACAATTTTTCTGATCTACTCAATGTCTACTCAAACATACCAGTGGCCACTGTATCCACCCTTCGATCAATCTAAACATTTTATGCGGATCATTGTACACTTGAACTTAATATTGTTGCTTGCATGGTCTACCAATAATGCAAAATAACTGGCACTATCATTTAACCCTCCAAAGCAAAAAATCAAAATACTGGTTCAATATTGCAAATAACTCCAGTTTGACAAACTTACCCATCTCTTTAAAGTTGTTTTCTTTGCGACTGAGGCAATGGGAGAATAAAGAAGCAGCTCAGCCCAAAGAAGCAAGCAACTAACTAGCTCGAAAATCCAGGAAAAGGCGCAGTTTCTGTAGGAGCAGCTCATTTGTACCAAAAAGAGGCTTGCCACAAATAAGCCAATCCTTTTCAAGAAGGCCTGCTTTGTCACTAGCAAGCATTTCATTGTGAAAAGCAGATACAATACTGTAAATTGAAGTCCTCAGCACATCCGCCATGGCGTATGCTTTTGGATGTATTGGGCCACTTTTCTTTTTAGTCACCAGGTCTTGTCTTCCTGTGTTTATAGTTGCCCATTTAATACTTGCTGGCCCCATCAACTGAGAGGCCTGCACATTTGTCTTCTTCCCCATGAGTGATTCGACAGCAAGCAGGCAAGATATAAGTGTTGAGATAACTGCAGCATTGCTACCAGACAGTTGAGCAACCCCAAACCTATCCTCCTCATGTGAACGGGCAGTTAAGGCAGCAACGGCTCTTGCACACCATGCACATTGCTGCAAAAATCAACAACATTGTCAAATTGGCAAATAAATTTATTTTGTTCAAAGTAGAAATCCATGCAAGTTCAATTTTATAATTAGTCAGTTCAGGTGCTTTTCGTGCAAGAAACAAGAATCACCAAACAAATTAATAATAAAAAAGTATTAACGACATATTGAATAAATAATAAATGAAACAAAATAAATTAGCATAAACTATAGGAGTATGAAATAAGAGCTTCCATTTAAAACAATCTTTCAATTTACAGCAAGAAATCCAACATTCATTTATAACACTCTTTATTGGCATATTTATAAATTGAATTTTATTATTCTTGACCCTTAGGACTGGAAAAGTTGTCCAGTGGAGAGCATGGGCATGAAAAGGAGGATTGGACAAGTCAAGAATCCACTTTTGTCCTACCCAATTGGTGCACCAAACATAAGACAAAGGAGAGTTATCTTGCCCAATCTAGTCCAGTGAAATCAACCATACCGTTGCAGTGCAAGAAACTAATTTTATCATAGAGCAACACCAAGCTATTACCAATTACAATGATACTTACAGCAGGCTTAGTACTTCTGGAGCAAGAGAAGATGAGAGAAAGAATAAGAGGAATGACAGTTTTATCCACGCTTTATTATTCATATGATTAAAATCTTCTCTCAGCAGATACTGGCACCAATAGGAAGTAGATACTAGATAGCACAAGCAAGAGGGTTTGATTTAGCCCTTCTACAACCCAGATAAGCAAATCATGTCCTACCCAAACAAAGGGAAAGAGCATCATGGTAGAATAAGATTTCAAGAAGTCACTCGAGGACAAAAAAAGAAACACAGGCAAAACAGAAATGCTGGATTTCATTATCCAAAGATAACATTGAATTTTGTCAACCGATCGCCACAGCTCCCAATGAACATCCCACGTGACTAAATAATAGCTGAGATTCATTCATTCTCCCGAATATATATATATATATATATATATATATATTCAAAAGGAAATTCACAAAGAATAATTCACAGCTTATAATGCGACATGTATTTAAAGAGATGCTCCTCTTGAACTTGAGATCTATCATTTCACATTTTAAATTCTTAATAAGCATGAAGCTAGGAGTATTTCTTTTTGGAAATAGGGAAAAAAAGAAAAAAAAGAAAAAGAAAAACCATTATACTCCCATAGTCTTCTAGTCAGTTGTAATTTTCTACATCTGTTGTGAATTCTCACTAAGCTTAACAAAAGTAAATAAAGAAAAAGTAAATTGGCCAAGACGAGAGAGGAATTTGGACCTATTACTTGGGATGGTAGTAATTAACTATGTACAACTCTTTTAAAATCAGCAATTGGAATTATTTTGTGTTCTTATGTAACTATTTTATAAATTAAAAACATACCATCCAGCTTTTATTAATCTAAAAATACAATATGGTAGACCTGCTTTGTCAGACACACAGAAACAAGAACCCATTATCAAAAAGCAGAAAAAATTTCCATTGCATCATTATGTCTTGATTGCTAGTTTGGAAAGAAGATATTTCAAGGTATCCTTTTAAAAGGTTGAACTGCATCAGAAAAAATTTCTAACATAGGAAAACATCAGTTAAAACAAAAGAATTATGAATCCAATTATCCAAACTAGCATATTGGAGTAACTTAGACATGATAACTATTTAATGGTCCATTAGCAAAAGATAATATGACAATGAAATTTAAACATTATAAAAAAATCAAGAAATGATACATGTGAAGTCAACAATATAATCAGGCATTGATGTTTTCCATACCTGGAAGTTGTTCAGTGGTTCATAATATTTTTGATCTAGTTGCAAATCAGATTGCGATCGCAATTGATTGGATTGCTGGTAAGCCTTATCAGCAGAATTAGTTTCAAAGCCTTCACCTAGGGTAGATGGAAGCTGCTCCAGAGGCCTCAAGCATACAGCTACAACTCTTTTGTAAGTCTCACCAGTTTCTTCAAAGAACGCTGCTCGTCGCCAAGTATCAACATTATTCTCACAAACCATAGAGAGATCAAGGTATGCAAGACACTGTGGAAGAGAACCAGGGATGCTCTCCTCTAAAGCTGCAAGGAGAGGCTCACTGGGATTTGTTTCCGCTGCTGCTGATCCTTTCGGTGGAGCAAATACGAACCTCTTTGTATGTAGAACCTTCAGAACAACATCAAGATGTCAAAATAAAAAGAACCTTTGTTGGGTGGAAGGAGATGGGAATAACAACTATAGGTGATAATTAACAAAGAAGAAACAAACACGATGACACATAGTATCTATGACTTTGATGGATCATAACATATCAGACAGCAGCTAACAAAGAAGCAGGTAGCTTAGGGTTTGTTTGGATGGGTTGAGGAAAGGTTTAGTAAAGGAAGGTGATAGTTCTTATTTATGTTTTGAAGCAAAGTAAGGTAAACATAGGGTTGATATGCTGTTTGGAAGCTTAAATATGAAGATTACAAAAATAACATCATCATGAAAGTATTCATTTTAGATATATAAATTAGTTTTTTTAAAGGAAAAATTCAAACTTCATTAACGCAAATCATCAAAAAGAACATGAACAATCAAGTCAGAAGGGATAAGACCCTACTCCTTGAGATCAGTCATTGGATAAGATTGAGTTGCTAACAAATGGCGACTTGATTCGCTAATCTTTTTGGTAAATTATAAAGAAAAAGAAGGAAAAATATTGAAGAAATATGAAAGGGCCAATTTATATTTAGAAGTAAGCATTGGTAATATGGGAAACTAAAAATTCTAACCCTTCCCAACCCCAACACACCCCTCCCCCCTCCCACCCAAACTCCCCCCCCCCTCTTTTGGTTTCGTTGGAAAATAGATGGTTTTAGGAGGTTCTCAACCCCTTAATGAACCAATAAAAAAGGGGGAAAGAAAAAAAAAGACTTCCCCTCCCTCAAACCTTCTTTCCAAATGACCTAAAAAGCTTTGCCTTACCTTACCCTAAAGCCCCCACCCAAAAAAAAAAAACAAAAAACCTCCACCAAAACAAGCTGTTAATTGCATTAGCACTTAAAAGGGGCCACAGTGATGCTACAAATGCAACATAAAGAAACATAATGTAATCTTGAGATGAATGCACTCAGATGGCAGCAACAATACATGATGTAATTCTTCAATTCAAAAAATCAAAAGGAGAAAGGGATAAATGAGACAATTGTACTAATATGAGGAAACTTCAAAACTCTATTAAAATAATGTAGTGGAACTCTAACCATAAGGGTAATACAACTCTTGGCACGACCAAACACGTATAACAGTTTAAAACCTTCCATCTTCTATATGTACTGATTTTTGGCAAAAGATTAATCTCACAAATTATATTATAGATTCTCATCAAACATCCCCACTTCTCACTGGAAAATTCTACCATTAGTAGTTTAAAATTGAAAGAACTGCAATTGATGTCTAAATTTGTTCAAGATATTATTTTACAGGTTGCATCAATAAATCATTAGATTGGTGGACCATTGCAAGAAATATCCCTAGCTTGATTTTGACTTGAAAGTTCAAAAAAAGAGAAAAAAAGAAAAGACAAAGATGAAAGATTTTTTTTTTTTTAATTCCTGACTTCGAAAGGAAATAAGCTGAGAATTGTGTTAGCGCATAAATCCTTACAAGTTTGGCACTGTATGCTCTTTTCTCTTCTTCAAGTAAAATCAGCAAATTGTTTGAACAAATAAATCAATTCATGATTTGTACTTCAAACACCTCCACATGCTTAAATAAATTCAAACATAGCCAACAAAGCATTCAAAACATTATCCACACAAATAACTGGCAAATCCTCACTCCTATAATTGTTTCTTTAGTATTGTCCATTCTATCAAATATCAAGCAAAGAAAAGAAATCATAAAATACTATAGAAAATTAAATGAAATTTCAGATAAATTTTCTCCATGTATCCATTGATTAGAATATCATCCACAGGCTCTTCAAATATTAATAGAAAATTAAAAATTAAATCTTCCTTTTAGAAAAAGAGTATCCAATTTAATTATGCAAAGCATTGGCTATGATGATGATAGATTACGTAAAGATATTTTCTACGTCAGAAACTTGCCCAGCTAAAATAAATAAATAAATACAAATACACTTCGGATAGCTCTTGAATACTTAATTTAATCTGATTATAGGAAAAGCTTTCCTTAAGCACCAGATACAGTATAAGCATATGACAAAGAAAATAAGAAGATAGAACAAGATGGATCATAGAACAAACCTGATGTAAATTGTGACTTAATTCCCAACATAAAAATACAGAAAAGCTCCCAAACAATAGGATGATTTGCTCACTTATAAACTTCCCCACTGTCACATAACTCCTAAACTGATATGGGAGAAACGCTAGCAACACTGCTGAAAACAGGTAAGCTGTACAGGAAAGCTTTGAAGCTTGTTTAATAGCCAAAGGAAACCTCATCTTGAAGCTGTAGAATGGGGGTCTCTGTTCACCAGGTCAAAAACAAATTAGCAGTAACCAAAAAAATTCTAAAAACAAATAATATAATAACTGAGCTAACCTGAATAATGGGAAACTCCAAGACCCATCGCTGCTTAAAAATGTAAAAGAAAGCATATACCAATCCAACACTGAAACCAAAACTCCTAACCCGTTCAAACGCACAAACGCATGTTACAGAGAGAAAGCCCGAAATAGCAGTTGCCACCACGAAAACAAGAAATCTAAGAGAAAGGTTAGCGCGTCGGCGGAAATCATGGGAAGAGAAGGAGTCGCCGGAGACAAAAAGGAAACGGACGAAAGAGGCGGCGAGCTGGAGAGGCGAGGCCGGCGAGTATGGTTGTGGAGATGAAAGCATAAAAATTGAAGCAGAGAATAATAGGTGGGAAAAGTGAAAATTTAGGAAAGCAAAGAGGGCTAGTGAAAGATTAGTGCTAGTCTTAGCAAGAGGCGAAAGAACAAAGGTTTTGAAGAGCATAAAAATGGCACTTGAGGCTATGGATTGCCATATTAGAAACCCTAGAAATCGATTGTTCACCACCACTTCCGGCGGCGGCGGCGGCGGCGAAGCCATTCGGGGAGGAGAGATGAGAGCAGCGTTTTGTGTTTATTTAAATTATTATTATTATTATTATTTTTCGGAGAAGCGGGAATATGAATATATGATCTACCACATGCAATACGGATCGGACAAGAGTCAATAGTGAATAGAAGAATTTAGGAAGGAAGTAAGGAACTGTGAAGGAAATGAGGGAAAAGACTAACGAGGGAGAATTTGTTTAGAAGAGCCTCTTGGAAATCCGTTCTGTTGAAATTGGAACGGAACCGAAATTGGTCCGTGCTTCTGGTGTACCAAAACTGGATTGAAACTGCCGGTTCAAGCTCAACGGCAGGATAAAAATGTGGACACAGAATCATTATCCAATTCAGTTCAAACCAATCTATTTAAAAAAAAATTTTAAATAATTTATTATTTTTTATTACTTGTTTGATTTTTAATTTTTAATCAAATATAAAAATTTAATTTTATAATTAATAATAAAAAATAAATTATATTCTTTGATTTGTCTAATGAAAGCTTTTTGATATGAAAGCATGTAAAAATATGATAAGAATTGTTTTTTACCTCTCGTATGTAATTCTTTATATAGAGAAAAGAGAAGTGGATAGTGGTTCTCTCCACTGCTAACCACTAGCATATTTGGTTGAGGATTTTTAGGAATATTGAATAAAATATTATTTTATTAAATATATTTATATATCAATTTAATCAAATATTTTATTTTATTATCAAGAGTCACCTCAAAAGGGTTTAATCATTTATGCCCAAATGTGTCTGTCTATTGCAAACTGTTTGTGCATGTGTATCTGTTTAAGTCCGCTCTTAATGAGTTTTTTGGAGCTCGGTCAGCATTGCTTAAGTCCTTACGTCAAGGAGTTTGTTTTGAAGCTCGACTAGGACAACTTACGTCTTTTGAAGCTCGACCAAGACTACTTAAATCCGTCTGTAAAGGAGCTTTTTAGAGCTCGGCAAGGACTGCTTAAGTTCATACGTCAATGAGCTTTTGGAGCTCACCAAGACTACTTAAGTCCGTTTATTAAAGAGTTTTTGTAGCTCAACCAGGATTGCTTAAGTCTGTATGTCAATGAGCTTTTAGAGCCTGCCAAGACTAAAGTCTGGTGATCAAAGAAAGACAAAAGATTTTTTCTTTTATGAAAAACCTCAAGAAAAACCTAACATATATAGTCATTTCTACACCCTAGATCAGTAGACCCTTTCGATCCCCCCTAATGTTCCTTTAGTTCACCTTTTTGCACAAGATGTTCCAACTCTCTTTTGAGTTGCTAGCAAGCTTCAATGTCATGCTCAATGTCTTTATGGAACTCACAATATCGACTCCTGTCTCTATATCCAGTTGTATCTTCTTTCAATCTCCTAGGGAAGCTTATCTGCACTTTATTACCTTGCTCAAATATCTATGCTAGTATCTCAATGCGTGATTTATTGAGGGGGTAAACTCCCTTTCTCTAGTGAACTTGATCTCTCTGTGATAAGGGGCTTTAAGTGGGTAACTTGTTTTGGGTGTCTTAGGGCAACCTTCCCCTTATTGAAAATGAGTATCGCCTTCTATCATGTCTATCATTTTGGGGTGAGCTTTTTTGTCGTGTAACTTAGGCATCATAAAGTTTTGTGTGCTTATGAGCTCTTGCCATTAGTTCTACAAAAGATAGAAGATTATACTTTCAAAAGTTTATTATATTTATGATTCTTTGCCATGGCTTTAATGACGACTTCGTTAGTTAAGTTCTCCACTTGTATTGCTAGTCCTTGAAATTTTGCTACATATTGTCTTAATGACTCTCCTTCTTCTCACTCTAGATCAACGAGGTTAGAGGAAATTTTCTTCAAGGGGGCACTGGGATGAACTCAGCCCTAAATAGTGTTGATAACTGATACCACTCCTGGGCAATGCCTTTGAGCATGACTAGGAATACTTTGCATATGAAGTATTCCAAACTGGTCTGCAAGTACATGACTATTGTGAATGCTGCTAGGTGTCTACAAGGATCGATACTGGCATCACAAGTTTGAAAACTGGCATTTTGAACTTCAATGGGAAAGCCGATCTCAAAATGTCTAGAGATAGAGGTGAATCATCTATGAGTCCAAAATTTTTTATCTCTTCGTGCTCTTTACGTTCTCTAAAATTTCCTTGACAATATTACAAAGATCGGCATTGTTCGCTACAATTGGAACGAACTCCCTACTGTCATGCATATAAGAGTTCTGGTGAGCTTCAGACTCGCCCTCTTGTAGCTCAGTTAGAGGTTCATCCTAGAAAGGCATGCGAATATTTTGTCTCTCAGATCTATTTGAGAGACTTGGTTGCTCTTGATTGCCATCAACATGCCTACCTTTTTTGTTCAAGAATTGACGCTCATTCTCAAGAATGTCAACAAAGACATGATTGGCTAGAATGAAAATATGTAATTCAATTTGAATTAAATGACTTGCTAAACGTGAAGTTTTTAGACCAGTAGTCCAAATAGTGAAGGATGTGAAACAGATCCAATACAACTAGGTCTTTGTATAAAAATGAAATAAGCATAATGAAATTATAAGATATAAAATGTTCCTTTTGACACAAGAATTTTCATAAAGACCTAATATTTATTATAAAAAATATATTCTCTTATTATAAATGCAATTACTTTTCAATACCTTATCAGTTTAATAATGTGTGAAAAACTTGAAATGCATTGGATGGATGTGGTTGTAGCCTATCTATATAACTCACTTGATAGCGATATTTATATGAAAATACTTGAAAGATTTAAAATATCTGAAGCATAGAAGTCAAATTTCAGAGAATTACATTCAATTAAATTACAAAGGTTCTTGTATGGATTAAAACAATCTTGGGCATGTGGTACAATCACTTTAGTACATATTTGAGAAAGGAAGGTTACATAATGATCCAATATGTCCATGTGTTTTTATAAAAAGGTCTACATCTAAATTTGTTATTGTTGTATATGTTGATGATATAAATCTCATTGGAATTTCAAAAGAGTTTTTAAATGCAATGAAAAATTTAAAGAAAAAAAATTCAAAATGAAAGACCTCGGAAAACAAATTTTTTTCTCAATTTACAAATTAAACATTTACCAAAAAGAATTTTAATTCATTAATCTGCCTATACATAAAAGATTTTAAAATAATTTTATATGAATACACTCTATTCATTGAGTAGTCCAATATTGTTCAATTGCTTAATGTAAATAAAGATCCATTTAGATCTCTAGAAACTTATAACAACGAGAAATTTTTTAGTCCTAAAGTACCATATCTCAGTGCAATTGGTGCACTTATGTATCTTGCCAATACTATAAAACCAGAGAAAGCATTTTCTGTTAATTTACTTGCAAGATATTGTTCTACTCATACTCAGAGACACTAGAATATGATCAAACATATCTTGAGATATTTGAAAGGGACAATTGATATAGTTTTATTTCATTCCAATGAATCCAATCCAAATTTAATTGGTTATGCAGATACAAAGTATTAAACTAATCCACATAAAACAAGATCTCAAGCAAGTTATTCATTTATTTGTGAAGGTACAACTATATCATGACAATCTATAACTGTCATTTTCTCAAATTATGCAAAATTAATAGCCAATCATAAAGCAAGTCGAGAATGCATTGGATTGAGATCCATGATTCATTTTATTTTAGAAAAATATAATTTATCTTATAAAGACATACTTACAGTATTATATGAGGATAATGCAACTTGCATGGCCCAATTAAAAAAATGATTCATTAAAAGAGGTAGAACCAAATATATATCACCAAAGTTCTTTTCCACATGTAATCTTCAGAAAAATGGTGATACTAACGTACAAACGTTCAAGTGACAACATGATAAATTTATTTATCAAGCCTACCAACTTCAACATTCAAGCAAATCATATACTATTTTGATTCAGCTTAATTTTCTAAAAGTAGACTTTCATCAAGGGAGAAGTAAATTTTTAAGACACAAAATACTATTTTTTCTTCATTAAGATTTTTTTTCACTGGATTTTTTCATAATAAAATTTTAATAAGGCATATTTTTTATGTAATGGATACTCAAGGTAGACTATTATATATATTATGTTATATTATACCATGGATGTTCATTAAGTCTATTAAAAAATTATTTATCTTCTCCATAAGTTATATTCTTTGGAATAAAATATTAAATGCTTTAGGATGAATGATTATATCTCTTTAATGTGTAAGATTATGCCTTTTAGAATGAATTGTTTTAACCTTTAATGTATAAAGTTATGTCTTTTAGATTGTATTTTGTATTCTACAAATAGTTCCTTCGCCTTTTAAATTAGGTAACCGAAATTCTAATAAAAAAAAATCAATTTTTTCTATTTTGTCTTATTCTATTTATTCCATTTTTTTTAATATATTTTCTATTTTTTATATTCCATAAGAGATGTAATTTAAAGTAACAGAGTATAGTTATTAAATAAATAAATTAATTAAAGATTTAATAATACAATTTAAAATAAAAAAATTGTAAAATTGTTTTTCTTTCACATGAAACGATAACACAAGGCGTGTGAGACGTCTACAGTAGACAACACTTCAAGTGTCGTCCAATTGTTGTTGTTGTTTTTTTTTTTTTTTATCCAGTGGGGTTTGTACAAGTAAATACTTTTTCAAACACCATAAAATAAAATAATTTTATTTATTTTTCGAATTTCTACCGTAAATTGGGGAGAAGGCCATCAACGTACAAGAGATCGGGGAGATACGAAGTTGGTATTTTATAGGGAATTGGTTATGAACGGAGGAAGCTGAATATATAACTCTCTCTCTCTGTCTCTCTCGTTTTCTAAAGTAACAATACAGTACATTACTCTCCCTTCTTCTCCCGTATTAAGTTATTATCAGATACATTTCCACCCTTAGCAACAAGATTTAAAGAGTTTCTGGCTATGAAGATTATCATTAGATCACCAGTTGAGCTTTTGTGAGGGATTTGATATAAGAGAAATTGCTGCTGTTATTAGCTTTGTTATACTTCAAATATAAATGACAAAAGAGTTCATCGGATTCTCTGATTTTCCGGCGAGTCTATCGATTTCCCGGCTTTCCTTGGTTGTTGGTATTGTCGACACACGATCTTCACCGTCACCAGAATTCGTTGGAATCATCATTGATACACGTTCTTCGCCATCACCGGAGCTCATTGGCATTGCCCTGCCTCAATACTTTCTTTCAGACTGCATTCCGTAATCTGTAGAGGGTAAGCTCCATTCTTCTTGCATGCATATTATAACTCTGATGGGAGTGATTCAAACATATCTGATTTATAATATATTTGATGGATTAAAACGATTATAGGACTCATGAAAGCGATATCTATTGCATAGGGTACCTGAATATTTCGTATATATTCATCTATCACCAACAAACAAGAATTTCTCCTTGCCATACAACCAGCTAGGGTCTAGAAGTAGGGTGCAAAATAGTATAAAATTTATTATATAAAAGTGAGGGCGCAAGATGATCAAAATGCAAGATGACTAAGGTTTGATACTTACCAAGAAAATTTCTTCAATTATCCATTCTATTACATGTATCGATAACGATTTCAAAAGTGTTGTAATGGACCCCTTAAAAATTATAAGGATAATCTCAAAAATAGGATGACAATTATCTTTTTGATTGGCAAATGAACTGATAATTTTAATTTCAACTTTAATTTGAATTAGAATACAAAATATTAATATTTCTTTAGTTAAATTAAAAATTAAATTTTTTTATTATATAAAAAATTATATTTACAATAGCAAAATTTCTCTACTATTTTTCCATTATGACATAACTTTTTTTTTTTTTTTTTTTCACTTTCATGTGAATGGTTCATGCATATCTAATAGTAAAATATATACTCTCCATTGGTTATTTTTCTCCGGAAAAAAAAAAAAATCAAAAGTGGGATTAATGGGGTAATGGAAACAATGTATATATTAATGTATGTAATGACTAGTCAGTATCATACCATGGTAATGTCATCTAATAGCCCTTAGCCCTTATAGAAGCTAAGTCATGGAATATTTATAATTGTTAGTTTGACAATAAACTTCAATTTTTTGGAGTTATACCCTCCACTAGGTAATTTTTTATCATTAAAATTACAAATAATTAAATTAATACAACTTCTCACCACTGATATGAGCATACAATTAATAATCTTTATCCATTGACTTCGTTTACTGTTTTAAATTTATTATTTTATATTAAATATGCATGATAATATTGAAATAAGCAGCACTTGTTTTTTTGGCAAAAATATATAAATATTATTATAATAATTTTTACGGTAATAAAAATAATTTGTATCATACCCTCACCGTTAATGTGAAAAAATAAAATGTGTCGTATTTTAATCTTTATTCTTATCAATTTGGTAAATAAAAAATATAATTACTTCTATTAATTAATAGTCATTATGTTATTTCGGTTCAATTGACCTTTTCATGAATAAAAAAATAATCCATACCAAAATTAAGTTGACTACACTGTAAAACTTTTGCTGTTAATTCTACTCTTCTAATACTTAGAATTGCACGTGGTTGTCATTTTTAAGTAAACAAAATGTAATTTTAATAATTTAGACTACATAAAAAAAAAATGTCCCCACTTACATTAGAAAGCTAAAAATTAATATATCTTGTAAATCATATATATTACGAGTTGATTAGTACATTAAGGAATAAAATATTAATTCGAATTCTCTTCTTCTAACATTTTAAGAAAAGAGATTGACTATTTATGGATTGTGGTTAAATTAGCAATGTAGGATGGGTACGTGCGAAAAGTTTTCAAGTTGGATCACCGCTACAAAAAGAAGCGAAAAACTTTAATTGTAATTAAGTCTCGAATAAGATTAGTCTTGATAATTGGATTTGGGTACCTATAAATTAGAAAAGAAAAGAATTGGTTAAAAGGGCAGAAACTTTCCTGAAGTTATTTTTCTTCAGGGATAAAAGTATTTATTATTGTTGTTGAATCATGAGAAAGAAGAGAGTTTTGATCCTACCAATTTAGCATTTCTGACACGAAAAGCACTGAGCTTGACTAGATATAGTTTGTGGATTTTAGTTCATAAAAATGACAAGGATTGACGTTGGGATTGTTATAGAACTGTTTACTGAGTACTGCTAACTGTGCATAGTGATGAAATTAAATAGAATTTATGGATAACTTTATTATCAAGAAAAGTTATCAAAAAACATGTGAAATTGACGAGAGATTATCAAACATTTGGGAATATAATAATTTTTTTCACAAAAATCAATTTCCACTAGGCTATAATTGCATGGAAGAAATGACTCATTTTACATATGGCATGCACAAGCTCTTCTACGCAGACTTCTCCTTCTTATTCCACCAAAGATTTCTTCTTCATTAGCAATGATATGGCAGGTCTCTGAAAGAGACACCCTCTCTCTCGTTCCTTTTCTTTCTCTCTATGTGTCTGTTTTTTGTTCTATATATTGACCTTCTCTTGTGCCTTTCTTCCCAACCTTCTCCTTTGCAAACCACTACTTCAATCCTTAAGGTTATTCCTTCTCTAAAATCTGTCTCTTTCCCTTCCTTTTTTCGTTATATTCACTTGATAGAGTTATTCTGAACTTTTTAATGAACTTAATTTTGTGGTAGACCTAATTTTTCAAAAAATGCTTATTTGTTTACGTTATATCGTAAATAGGGATAGATTAAATTGATAAGCTCGTTCTTATATATGCTATCAATATTGATAATAGTGCACTTTGCTCTCATACAGACCTAAAGACATGCAATGTTCAATTGCTTACATCTTTCTTTCTTTTTTTTTTTTTTTTTTTTTTTTTTTAAGAAGAAAATTTAAGTGGCTGCTATGGATATGCCCAACTATACCGAATAGGTTTTGCTTAAGGTTTTTAAATGTTAATTGTGAAAATTTTAGTCAAGTATGGTTTTTATAATTTAATTTTTGATTGTTTTTGCT
>CANUEP010128229.1:0-36303 GCA_947857235.1 Jatropha podagrica | reverse complement strand
GCTATCCAATTTAGGTTCCCACTCAACATGTGCTTCTATTAATGTAAGAAACTTAGGTGTTTCTTCAAGTTCTTCAAAGCACTTGTTGAAAGCAAGGTCATGGAGCTCTTGTGTGACTTGTTCTTGAATGTGTAAGGACATGGTTGCTCCATACTTGTTTGCACGGCTCTTTGTAATTGGTCCATTAGGAAGTGCTAATGGATTGCCTTTGTTGTGGTCCTTGTTCCCTTGAGCTCCATAAGTGGTTGGTGATAGTGGATCCGTATCATAAAACATATACAGGGATGTTACCTTTTAGATTGGTTTTTGGTAAAGCATGTCACTTACCAATTGAACTAGAGAATAAAACATATTGCGCTACTAAATTTTTGAATTTTTTGATATGGATAATTACAAGAAAGACTTGTTTGTTGCAAGTTAATGAATTAGATGAATTCCATTGTTGTGTATGTGAGGGTGCTAATCTTTACAAGCAAAAGACTAAGGAATGGGATGATAAGCATATTGCAAGTAAGGATTTTGGACTAGGAGAAAAAGTACTTTGTACAATATTAGGTTGAGATTGTTTCCTTGTAAGTTGTGATCGAGATGGTAAGGCCCGTATGAGGTAACAGGATTCTCGGGCTTTGGAGCTATTGAGATTGAACATTTGAAGTCAAGCGAGACATTTAAAGTGAATGCCCACAGGTTAAAGCCTTATATTGTGGATAGATTTAATTTAGAAGTTGCAATATTAATATTGGTGGACTAAATGGAGTGAAAAGTAGAGCTAGGAGTATAAACTAGAACTACTTGTATACATTTTTTATTAGCTTTGAATTTTGTGAGTTGTTTTGTTTATTTTTCTAATTTTTCCTATCAAGTTTTTACGTTTAAAGTTTGGGATGTAACACTTATCAGAGACCAAGAGACAGAGATTTTTCACAATGTTGTGTGAAAAAATTACTTGTCTATAAGAAATTGATCAAATTTTCAAATTTTGGTGTAATATGATAGAGATTTTTGCAACCAAATTGTTAAAATTTGAGTTGATTGTGGGAAATATTTTGTGCAAAAGAGATAAATATTTTTGCAGTTTCAATGTGAAACTGAGCTTTAATTGTGAAAAAATTAGTTAGATTTTTAATTTTGTCAGGGAAGCATTATGTTTCCCTATTTTTATCTTTTTAAGCTTATTATGTCGCATTGAGGACAATGCTTCTTTTAAAATTTGGGATATGGGTGAATTTTTTGATTTTTTTTTTTGTATTGTCTTTTGTGATGTTTTTACTTTTATTTTGTTAAGTGTTTATTTCATCCTAATACATGTTTAAATTCATTGATTGAATGAATTTTGAATAATGAGTTTACCAAATGATAGGATTATAGCTTGGTGCACTACAAAAAAAGAGAGAAAAGGGGACGAGAATTAGGGACAATCAATATTATTTGTCCCCAAAAGTATTAATCTATCAAGATTAGGAGACAATTTAAAAAATAGTCCCCTTTTAGTATAATAAGACATATAGGGGACGATTTAAATTTGTTATGATATTTACTTATAATAAAATTAGGCTTAGGGGACAATTTTAATTTTAAGGACAAATTTGGCTTAATTTATTTTCTGTCACAAAAAATAGGGTTTTATATAAAATATATTGTAACTAAACACAGTTTAATAATTTGCTTTCGGTTAAAGTATTACAAAAGCATAAGGAATTAAAAAAAATTAGAAAAGTAGTAAAAAATTACTATAGTAGCAGCAAACCTTAGACGTAAAAAAAAAAAAAAAAAAAAAAAAGCAAGTTAGAATCTCACATCTGTAGCAGCCGAAACCAAATGCTAAAAAAAAAAAAACGTATGGGGGACGCTCTAAAACACCATTACAGTAGCACCAAAATGAAGTTAGAGAAAATAAAACAAGCGGGAAAAAGGGACGACGACATTATTTTTGCATCCTTTTACAGCTCCCCTCCAACTTTGCTCTAAATTACTATTCCTATTCAATGCTCACAAGCTCTTTGAATTACATCACAGGTAAGTAATTTATTTTGATTTCTTTAAATTCAATTGGTGAATACTACAATTACTAATTATTGTACCATTCATTAAATTTGCTTTGAATTTGGGGATTGAGTGTTCATCCTGCTGAAATAATATAGTATCATAATTTTCTTAATGAGAATACTTTCACAACACAACACATAATTAAAAATCTGAAAATACCTATTTGATTACATAATTCAACAACAGTATTATAGGACACAGTACATAACTTATCACCATAAATATTAAAATAATTAAAAGAGGAAACTCCCTAAGTGCAGGAAAATTTGACAATCTACAAGTCAATCCAAAAAATCTTATTTCACATAAAAAGCAAAAAAATTTAAGCCAAGAAATGAAGGGAAGACAGGGATACTAACATGAGCCTATTAATTTACTTTAAAGATTGTATGTTAGAACCACAAAGGTAATCTAATTTCTACATGATAACCCTAAACAAGCCAAATCTATTTAAACAATGATTATCCAATTTTGAATATGAGATACATAACGATACTAATATATTATGATAATAATCATAAAAACTATTTTTTTTTTGTGAAAATTAATTAGAAATTGCTTTTGACATTTAACTTAGGCTGAATAATCTCCAATACAGCTTGAAACAACATTTAGTTGCTTTTAACCAAAACATTCAAGTGGGTGTCTTTTTATTAGTAATACCAAACAATATAAAACAAACACAAAATGGATTCTCCATAAACAAAAAGGGTGAACTGATAAACTTAAGATTCAACAATGATAATCAATACGAAACATGCAAAATAGGCTATAAAATATAACACACGAATGACAAGAAACATATAATCGGTTCTCCCCTTTAATTGAATTTGCCAAAAGGAAATAGCTCCTATAAAAATATAAGTTATGCAAACTCACAACAGCCTATTAATTTACTTTAAAGATTGTTTATTAGAACCACAATAGTAATCTAATTTCTACATGATAACCCTAAACAAGCCAAATTCATTAAAACAATGATTATCTAATTTTAACATTATATACAACTGAAAACAAAATCCCACTTCCAACCTATAAGTTTCTAAATAAAATAAAATCAATATAAAACTAACCTTTCTTGATAACACCATAGCCCTTTGTCATTGCAAGGAGCTCCTCTCTACTCTTTCCTGTTACTTGAGACACATCCTAGGCAAATATAATTATATGATTGCAGTGGCAGAGTGCTTCTTTACCTTCAACTGTCTCTTGGCATACTGCAGTGCATGAGTTGAGTTATGAATATAAGTATAACCATGTTGCCTTCCCTTCATTTGTCTATTTTTATATTTTGGTATTCATCAAGGCTACTATTTTTATATATTCTAATAATATGTTCAATATATAGGTTCCCATACTTTTTTCTTTCGTTAGAGAGCAAGGATTGATTATAGTTTACACAGGCAATAAAGTAACAAGGCTATCCAACACCAAACTTTTGATAATGACCTTTATATGTTTCCCTTACTTTTTGTTTACGTATATTATGTGATAATAATACATTTTCATACCAATTACCACATGAACCAATGCTTTTCTAATATTTACTTCATTGATTTTTGTTTCTACTGTATTACATTCTACTAATATGAACAAACAATAATAGGAAATGGTTCTTGATAAGCATTGGATGGAAATAAGTAATAGAAGATATTCTGAATATGTACAAGGAGTTGAAGATTTTATACACTATGCATTTAGTAGTTTGACAGTTGAGGATAAAATTCGTTGCCCTTGCACGAAGTGTAGGAACGTTGAGGTTAAATCAAAGTCAGATGTCAAGTTTCACTTGCTAAGGTATGGAATAGTCAAAAGTTATACCTATTGGCATTTTCATGGTGAGACTTTGGCTGATAATACTAGGCAACAAGATGACCATATTTTTTATATTGATGACATGGTCGATGATGAAATGGTCAATTTGTTGAATGATGTATTTAGAGTGTCAGTCGATAATCCTATGTCAACAGATGTGACAAATTCAAAGCAGGAACCGAACCATGAAGCTACCATGTTTTATCACCTCTTACAGAAGGCGAAGGAAAAATTGCATCCAGAATGTAACCATTCAAAATTAGGTGCCATTGTCAAACTGTTGCACTTAAAAAGTTCAAATCGTTGGATAAATCATTCATTTGACAATTTGCTTAGCTTGTTGAGAGAATTAATTCCTAATGGGAAGGAAATCTTGCCCTAAAAAGTACATTATTGAACTAGGCTTGAATTATGTGAAATATGATGTGTGTAAAAATAATTGTACCTTGTACTGGGGCCAATATGTCGGTGCGACATCGTGTCAAGTTTATGGCTTATCTAGGTGAAAATCTCATTGCGGATCAAATAATGGTAAGAAAGTTCCACATAAAGTTTTCCGTTATTTTTCTCTAAAACCTAGATTACAAAAGTTATTTATGTCTTCAAAAATAGCTTCTGATATGAGGTAGCATAAGGAGAAAAGGGATGACGATGGTACAATGCGACACCCAGTTGATAGTCCAGCGTGGAAGAATTTCAATCAACAATATCCTTCTTTTTCTAATGATCCACGTAATGTTAGGCTTGGTTTTGCAATAGATGGATTCCAACCCTTTGGAAATCTTAGCTCTCAACACAGCATTTGGCCGGTTATTCTTGAACCTAACAATTTACCTCGATTGTGTATGAAACAACCTTACTTCATGATGTCAATGTTGATACCTGGTGAAAATAGTTCAAGAATGGGTATTGATGTATTTTTGGCACCTTTGATTCAAGAGTTGAAGGAATTATGGGATGTAGGGATGAACGCTTGTGATGCACATGGAAAACAAAATTTCATCCTACATGCAGCTGTTCTTTGGACTATCAGTGACTTTCCAGCTTTTGCGGACTTATCAAGTTGGTCAACAAAAGGCTACATGGCTTCTCCTTCGTGCCACAAACATACTAGTTCATTGTATTTGCCAAGCTCTAAAAAGATGTGCTATATGGATCACCGAAGGTTCCTTCCTAGGAATCATAAGTGGCGCAGAAATGTCAAAGCTTTCAGTGGTAAGACAGAGACCAGGAAAAAGCCATTGCCATTATCAAGAGATGAAGTGTTAATAGAGCATGCCAATTTCACATAGATGCCATAAAGCAAAGCCTTCAAAATGAAATATAATTATTCAAATAGTTTGCACAATTGGAGGAAGAAGAGCATTTTTTTTTTAGTTGCCTTATTGGAGATTTCTTCTCATCCGACACAATCTAGATGTCATGCATATCGAGAAGAATGTGTTTGACAATGTGCTAGGTACTATTATGAACATCAAGGGGAAGACTAAAGATACTGTAAACAGTTGATATGATTTGGTTAGTATGGGCATTAGACCTGAACTTCATCCCTTTGAAGAAAGAGGCAAAGTTCGTGTTGCAACTGCATGTCATGTGTTGGCTGATAATAAAAAGGAATCTATGTGTAAAATGTTGGTTGATTTGAAGACACCTGATGGCTTACTTTCAAAAATTTCTCAATGTGTTAACATTAGAAAATAAAAAATATCTAGCTTTAAGAGTCATGACTGTCATGTATTCATGCAGCGGCTGCTGGCACTTGCTATACGCGGATTCTTGCCCAAGGAAGTATGTGAGCCACTTGTTGAATTGAGCACATTTTTCAGAGACTTATGTTGCAAGTCTTTAAAATCCAATCATTTAGATCGACTCCAGAGCATAATTCTATTAACACTGTGTAAGTTGGAGATGATATTTGTACCTTCATTTTTTTATGTCATTGTGCATTTGCTAGTGCATTTACCTAGTGAGGCAAATATTCCAGGACCAGTGCAGTTTAGATGGATGTACCCTATAGAAAGACATTTGAAGACTTTCAAATCATCGGTGCGAAATAAAGCAAAACCAGAGGGCTCCATAGCTAAAGCATATATTATTGATGAGTGCTTAACATTTTGTTCTAGATACCTTGAGGGTATTGACACCAAATTCAATTAGTCTTCAAGAAATGATGATTATGGTAATTGCAATGAGAACATAAGTTCATTTGCTATTTTTTTAGAATTAGGTCATCCATTGGGAAAAGGTGACTACCAATGGTTGTCTAAAGATTCGAGGCAGGAAGCTCACCATTATATCCTTAAAAATTCTAAGGAAGTTTGGCCCTATATCGAGTATGTATTCTTTTAATTAATATTCCTTAACTTTTGATTTTACTTATATGAGGCAGTTTCTCACAAGGTATTATTATAGTCGATCTAGAAATGCATTACCAACAATGAGGGACTCAGAATTTATGAAACGATACATATCGAAATTCCCTACATGGTTCTACAAACATGTACATATCTGAATTTTGAGACTATTCTCTTTTTTTAAGCAACTTTTACATTTTCTAACTCATAAACATTGAACATTTATGATTAATTTCAACACATTATACAGGTGGTTGAATTACACACAAGGTTATGTGCCAAATGACCTTCTCCAATTAACCAGTGGCCCTTTGACACATTTTAAGAGATACACTGATTATATAATAAATGGCTATCGATTCCATTCTTTAGATTATCAGAGAAGTAGGAGTAGTCAAAATTTGGGTGTGTTATCTAGAGGTGATGATGATTCCCCTGAGAAAGAGTACTATGGTTTGCTAAAAGAGGTGTAGGAGTTGCAATATGTTGGCAACCATAGTATTTTCCTATTCAAATGCCAGTGGTTTGATGTTCAACATAAAGGGACTGGTTATACGGAAGACAATTATTCAATCACAAGTGTTAGAGCTAATCGTTGTCTTAAATCCAATGAGCCATTTATATTAGCTTGCCAAGCTGAGCAAGTCTCTTATATAGAGGATCCGAAAGATCCAAATTGGCTTATTGTAATAAAAGCACATCCTCATGATGTTTATGATATACCCACATTGGTGAATGATGATGTGAGTCACTCAGATATTATAGATGATATTGAGGTATTTCAAGAAGAAGAACACCATGCATATTATCATTCTAAAGCACAATTAGATCATGATGATGAGGTTATTTTGGATAGACATGATGTAAAAACGGAAGAAGTACCTCGCTCGATTGCATTAGAAATTGAAGAGTAATTGAGGCATAATATGTTTTCGAGTCAAAACTTTATTGAAGAAAATGATGAAGACTATAGTAGTTCTAGTGAAGATGATGAGGTGTTTGATGATCCAAATGATGATGACTAAAGGTTACCTATTATTTTGTGTTATTAGAAATATTATTATGAAAGCATGAGTATCATTGATTTATTTAATTTACAAGTAGAAATGATTTATTTAATCTCTTTATTATTATATGCAACTAATATTACTTATTTTTAATTTTAACAGAAAGAGTACGGTAGGAACAAATAAAGGCAGAGGTCAGACAAGGAAATCAACACCTACATTGAAAATGAAAACGCATCATGGAGACCATCCAGATTCTCCATCTCAACTTTCTTCACAGTATACTCCACCTGCCTGCTGGTTGCAACCACACAAGGACAAAAGTGACAAAGTTTTAGGAAGGGTACAAGGTATATATATAAATATATCTTTATTTTATATTACTATTATCAAGATATTAAAAATAGTTTATGGATTTTATAATATATTTCATTTCATAGTTTGATAATTTATTATAGGCCCCTCTAAGAACAAAGTAGAAATCAATTTTTACATAGTCAAGTGAACAACCAAGGACATGGTAAACTTGTAACGGACTATTTTTTCAATGTCAGTCATAGTGATTTACCGGTCTGTGAATAGTACCATCGGTTCGGGACTTAGTATTATTTCGGTCCGAAAAAAATACATGTGTCTAGTATATTATTTAATATTTTTGGAGCATGTCTGCATGATTTAGATGGATAGAAAATATTTCATGAACATTTTTTGTGAATTGCGGCAACTAATGAATATTATTTTTAGTGTAGTATATTAAGGAATAAATGGTGAATTATTTTTGTGGAGTTAATTTAAATTAATTTGTGGAGTTAAATGATATTTAGAAGAGAATTATTTTAGAAATATTTAGAGCCGTTGGATAAGATTACTTAGGACTTTATCATAGCCATTGATTTAGCATAAAATGAAAAGCAAAATTTGACTTTGCTACTTAAGTCACCAACACCTTCTCTCTCCTCTCTTTTCTTCTTCTTCCATGCCATTTCCATCTCTTCTTCCTCCTCCATTTTCTTTCATTTTCTTCCACAAATAACTACTAAATAACCTAATTAAATAATAGAATTGTGATTAATCCTTAAGAATTAAGTAGTAGAAGGTTGAATTTGGAGTTCCTAAGCTTTGGTTTTGGAGTTGCCATTAAAGGAGGTAAGTTGTAACTTATGGGTTTTGTAATTTATTAAGTATAATTCTAGGATTAGACATGGAATTAATGCATTAAATCATGCTCTCTCTATCTTGTATGTAATTTTTGATTTTTATGGGATTTTTCTCCTATTTTGAAGAGGTTGGAGAACCATCCTTGAAGGGGAAAGGGAAAGCTAAGGAGTGAAGATTTCTAAGCTTTTTAAAGCTTAATTGAAAGGTTAGTGCACTACTACCTCAATTCCCCTTTTAATTTCTCAAGTTTTCAATTTTTAAGTTTTGGTTGATTTTTGTGAATGTGTGTGAAATGAGTTGGGGAATTCTTGTTAAATGGTTTTAATGTGATTTTCCATGACTCTTAAGCATGGAAGAATGATTAGAAGGGGAAGGAAACATTCCCTTCCCTTCTAACTAAGAGTGGCCTAACCACTCATGGTGAAGGACACTTTGTGTCCTTTGATTTTCATGCTTTATTTGGACTGAATGAGCTTTGTAATGTGTTTCCTTATGAATTATGAAATGAATTTGGAAAGGAAACCTTTCTCCCTTCATTTTTCCATGGTTGGCCGAATCCTTGTTTAGTGAAGGGCACCATGCTCTTTGTGTTTTTCAAGCTTGATTTTGATTTAAATGAGTTTATTAATA
This sequence comes from Jatropha podagrica, assembly GCA_947857235.1. NCBI lineage: Eukaryota > Viridiplantae > Streptophyta > Magnoliopsida > Malpighiales > Euphorbiaceae > Jatropha > Jatropha podagrica. Next base: position 27,293 of record CANUEP010128229.1, on the reverse strand, counting down.
AGCAATTTAGTGGTGGCTTAAAGCTTCAAATTGAATTTTATTGTTTAGTATTTTTCATGACTTAAAGAAGATTTGAAATGGTAAATTGGTTTTTATGGTTAAGTGTTTTTAAGTAATGGGTTTAATGAGTTTGAGTAATGTTTTTGTGTTGGCAATTAAGGCTTTTGATGGACAAAGTTTTTTCTCCTTGGTTTCATAATGAGCCCGAACCTACTTTAGTAGGTAAGGCATGATTTTGGCTTTTTGGTATTGATCTTTAAGTGTTTTTAAGCTATGATTATTTGTGGTTAAGAAAGTGTGGTTTTGGTTTTGAATATAAAAGGTTTTGAAATGCATTTACAAGTTGTAAGTTAAGATATTTTGTAATGATATGAATTAATTTGAAATGTGAGCATGCTCAGATTATCAGCCCGTATTATTTGGTGGAACTATGATCATATGGTAGGATTATCAGCCCTTATAAATAGGCAGACGCGCTTATTATTTGTGGTAGTGCTTACATAGGCAACGGTGGTGCTTTCATAGACCACGATTATGTGATTGGTGGGTGGTGCTTTCATAGGCCATGGTGGTGCTTCCACAGGCCACGATTGTGTGATTGGTGGGTGGCGCTTACACAGGTCATGATCGAATCTGCTTACATTCTTTGGGCATTAGTATCAGCCTAACAAAAGTAAAATGGAATTTCTTTTCGTTATAAAGGAATCGGAAACATATCGGTATTTGTGATATTTTGTTATTTTTCTTATTTATATTGAGTTGGTATAAATTCTAGGATGCGAATTTCCTTATGGTTTTTGGAAATCTTTGATTTAATTGGCACATTTTCAATATTATATATATATATATATATTTGATTGAGTACCTTTTAAAAATATCTGATATTTATTACTTAGCATTCTTGCTTTTTTATGTGATTATTTATTTATTTAGCACCAGTGAGTCTTCTACTCAGCGCGATGATTTTTATCACGCGCAGGTTGTGAGCTGTGGGTGTTATACGAAGATCAAAGTGATAGCATCAGAGTAGGAGTGTAGCTTTGATAGGATATGTATATTAATGTAAATCATGGCATGGTTTATTGAGTTTGTAAATATTGAGAATGTAAATAATGCGACCAATGGTTATATAAGCATTACTATTTGATTTTATGTTTAGTGTATGAATGATGAAATATTAATTGTGATATAAATGGTGAAATATTATGTTGGTGATTAATTAAATTAATATAACCTTTTGAAGTGCTTGTGACGTATTGAGTTGAATTGGAGTTTTGGAGTTTGGAGAAATTATATTGGGAGTGTGTATATTTTCTTTATGCGGTAAGTAAATTTTTAAGGGAAACTCTTGCGAAATTTTCATAAGAATTTCCCTTAACTTTACTTTTAAATTTTTAATTACTTGCCTCCTTATGAAAATCTAACCATTCTTAATATGTGATCTAGAGTAGTAATGGTATAAGACAGTGCTTCGGCACTGAATGTGGCATCCGCAGTCTGGTTCTTCAAAATTGAGTGGCGAATGTTACAAAACTTATCATAAATTTTTACCAAGGCATCACTCAACTTAAATCTCATCCATTGGAATTTCTATATTTGTAATTTTTTTTTTCTTTTTTTTAGATTTGTCAATGCATCATAATGAAGTAGGTCAAGATTTACCTCCCATATCAAATGATCTGATGTTGGATAGGAATTTTGGAGGTTCACCAACTTTGATAGGTAATTTTTATTTAATGTTCTTACATTCGGACAAGAATATTAAAATTTTTGCCTAACTCTCAATATAGAGGAAGATAAAAACAATAGTAATTCAAATCAGTATGGGAACTATCAACCGCATGAACCATAGCAAGAGCTGGTAATCGCTATCAAATTTTTACATTTATTATATATCACTTGTCTTCCCCATTTATGGTTCATTTGTAACACTAATACTTTCAATATTTTTATATTTATTATATATCACTTGTGTTTACATTATATGGTTTATTTCTAACATCCGTACTTTCTACCAGAGTCACTTATGCATAATGTCAATGAGGATGGAGCTTCACATTTTAACTTGTATGAAAAAGGTATACAACAAAGCCATATTGGACGTACACCAAATTTACAAGGTATGAAAAATTATAATTATATGATTAATCAATATAAGTGTTTTATTATACCTTTGAGTTCAAAATATTTTATTGTTGCTATGATTATTATAGATGAAGTGTGTTTGTACCATGAGACAGATAAATATACAACTTAGACATTATTAGTGGATAGAACTAATTACCAGAAGCCACGAAATTAGTTGTATTTATCTTGGGTTGCATTCATCAACATAACCAAATTGATCCCTTATCCTATAATCCAAAATTTATGAAAAGATTTTATAAACAAATTAGAGACTATTCTATTCATAAAATGATGCTTAAAAATAGATAACACATATAATCCTTAATATGTCTAATAGGTCTAAAATCAAAAGATTAAGAAACAGCAAATTTCATTGTTTAGAAAATTAAACTTCAAAACAAAGCATAGAATAAAACTCAAAAGGAGAATCATATTACTACCTCTATTGTGTTCTATTATTGTTATCAAATGTGTAAACCAACCAAAATAAACCATGAAAGGAAACTAAATGGATTTCCGTAAACCAACCAAAACTCAATACTATGATCCAACAAAATAGTGGTCACATAGGCATAAGATAAAAAGACACTTTTCTTGATATTCAATTTCAAAAATATTTGTTATTGAATTACTTTATTTCACTATTTCTTTTTTTAAGACATAAATAAATCAAATTAACACAGGAAAGAAATATATAAACAGAATCCATCATGAGGTGAGAATCAATATAAAAACCAATTAGCATTTTTTCCATGCCAAATTGAAAAATTAATTTTAATTATCTTTCTCTCTTATGAAATAATAAGTTCATTTAACTAGAAAAATTCCACTTCTAAATTCAGCTGCTAATAGATGAATTCTTAGGTCAAGTAAGCTCCATTAAGTATATAAATAAATCTGAAACAAATAAGCTTTTATAAGCTCAATCTATCGATCACTTATTTTATGGATTATCCAATAATATGGTATGAAAAAAAAAAAAATTCATAAACAAATAAAAGATTTTTTCATGCTTGAGTGAGTTTTGTTGTGTGTAGGTGGTGCATAATTATTGGGTGGTCGATGAGTAACTTGATAAAATTAAGATTTCTATACATGACATTAAAGCTAAGGGGAATGATTCATTATTGGAAAAATAAAAAAAAATAATGCACATGTTTAAGGCCTGTAAAACTACACATGAAAAAGAAATTTTCATAAACAAATAAAAGATTTTTTCATGCTTGAGAGAGTTTTGTTGTGTGTGTAGGTAGTGCATTATTATTGGGTGGTCGATGAGTAACTTGATAAACTTAAGATTTCTATACATGACATTAAAGCTAAGGGGAATGATTCATTATTGGAAAAAAAATAATAATAATAATGCACATGTTTAAGGCCTGTAGAACTTCACATGAAAAAGAAATTTTCATAAACAAATAAAATAAATTCTTCGTGCATTTACTTCATTTTCCAGAACTGCAGTAACATATTTAAGGCCTTAAACATACAAACCTTTTGTGGCCTTGATTTTCTATTATATCTATATGACATTATTAGAGGTAACATTCAGATTTTGAGCAAGAACAGGACAAACATTAAAGGACAAAATCAATAACTTTCCAAACATCAAATTGTATCTATGACTTTGGTTTTGAACCAGAGTAATTTAAAGCTAAGTTAATTTTTCCATGAGGAAGGGTTTTGCTAAAAAATTGGGATTTGCCACTTGACCTGCTATCAGTTAGTTCATGCATAGAAAAGAGCTTCAGAATATCTAAACATACTTATTGCCAGTTTGGTGTTTTCCATGAATTGTGGATGCTTCAATAGATGGATAAACAAGTGCTCCTTCAAATACTCAGCAGCTCGGGAACAACCATGACCTAGAATGATGTAGTAACTAGTCAAAACAAAAACCTTGCTTAGGATACAAATGTAGCTTATCCAAATTTAAAGAAAGTTAAAATGATGCTCTACTTATAGAGTCCTTAGCATGTAAATTATAGTTCAAACTATAGCATTTAAATTAGGTGCGACCCATTTCCCTTGCTTTACCAGCAAAATCTTGCAGCTCATTTAAATGTTTCTTGTTTTTTTTTTCACTTAAAAAACAAAGGCATGATGGTTTACTTGTTTGGTCATCATCAACGTCTCCTCTAAAACTGCCCATTTGATTATACTGCCTTTCTTTACTATTATCCATTTTCACTGCAAAACTAACAGCAACAATTGCTTTGAGAATTTGAGAAGAAGAATTGCATATGGAAGAGCATAAAATCTGAACTTATTATAAGCTAATAAATATATGAAAACTTACAGCTTTATTAGGATTAGGCTTCAAAGTGAACATCTGTATTCACGTGCATGACAAATATAAACTTCCTAAACACGAACAAGAAACATAAATTTAATAATATTATCATTTACCAGTAAATGTGTCAGGCTAAGTTAAGCCCAGGAAAAATAACACTTTTGCCGAAACTAACAGCAACCCTTTCCTTAATATTTATCCAATATCTCTTCCTCACAATAACTGGATGCTGGAGTGGCCAATGCAAGCTAGCTAACCATTCTTTCAGGAGATTAGATATTAAAAGAGAGAGAGAACCCTAAATCAAAGAGAACCAGATCTGTGAATTACTTGAAGAGAGAGGATTAATCTGGAGCAAACGGAAAATCAGATCTGTGAATTTTAAAACAGATCTGTGTTTTTGTTTTAAAAAAACAAGACTTAGAGCTGCATTTCATTTCTCACTAAGGATAGAGAAATGGAAAACCAAAAAAAAAGGAAATGATGCATTAATAGGAGTAATCTATAAAGACTAAATTTTGCAGGATTTAAAGTATAAATTGAAACAATAAACTATAAAAAAACCAGTTTTATTGTGCAGTATGACCTGAAATCATCTAAAAAGTAAACATTCTCTTAAAATCAACCTCAACGCTTCCATTCAAAGATGGAAATGCAATAACTTAATAATAGCTGATCGGAGATGTCGTCGAGTTTCCGGCGAAATGATGCAACGGCGACCTCAGAGATGCCGTCGAGTTCCGTTTTCTCTTTCTAGAGCATTTTTTTTTATTTGGGTAATTGGCTCTATTTCTGTAATGGAAAGGAAGCATGTCTTTTTTATTGAGATAAGTGATACGGGAAATATTTGTAACACATAATTTATGTAAAAACTTCAATTAGATATTATTTTTTATTGGATTTTTGTTTTAATCTCAATTTTCTTATGTTACTTTCCTATTAAAACAAAGTTAAAAAAAAACACACTCATTTCCCTTGATTCGTTGCCTCTCTAAAAGACATGTTTTAGAATCATAGAATTGTATTTTATATGTATAATTAATTGTTTTGAGCATTGCTTGCAAGGAGACCATTGTTTTCAACTTTCTACTTATCGAGCAATTGAATAATTTAGACGTTGATCCTGTATGTGCTAATTATATTTTGTAAATAATAATTAATTTATTTAGATTATATTGGATACTAATACTGCTTTTGACTAGATGAAGATGATACTTGTGTTGATGAAACTCAGTGCGAGACTCATATTGATAGGTCTCTTGGAAGTTCACCTGGGGATGGTAATTTATTAATTCTAATATAAATATTCAAATATTCATTAATAAATATAAATGTTTGTATTTTCAATATTAAGTGGTATATTATGGTTTATTGACAGATTTATTACTGAAGCAAAATACCAGTAGAGAGTTATATAAAGGAATTGATTTAGATAAATTGACTAAGAGAAAGAAAGAGAAATTAATTGTTTTCATACCTCCGGGAAAGTATATTCGTCCAGTTGGTGAGCATGAAAGGAAATTAGCATCATGGTTAGGATATTGTGCTAGATCATGTGGACCACTTATAAAGACATGGATTGAAGTTGAACGTGAGCATAGTAAACGATTGTTTCGAATGGTCTAGGTACATAAGAAATAAAAATTTTAATTTAACAACTCATATTTTTTTAATTATATTTTTTATCTAACTTGTTATTAAATAGCTTTTTATTTTTTTTTTGAACTTAATAGGTTGTATGTTAATTATATAATTTATATGTGTATATTTTAGGATTATTTTGATGTGAATCTAGAAAGTCTAAAAAAATGAAAATTGCTTGAAACGCAAGGCAAGGTTAAACCTGATTCACCTGAATTAGAGAAGGTAAAGTTTAAAACATATTGCTTCAATGAAATGAGAGTTTTGTACAACAAGTGGAGACACAGTTTACACCATAAGTACTTAAGAGTATTCAACTGATGAGGAACGTATGCACCGTGTTCCAACAGGGCTAACAGCATGTGGTTGGAAGGAAATGTTAGGTTTATTTGCTTCTAATGAGTTTAAGGTAAAAACTCAATTTCTACATTGAATTTTATCTAATTTCTACATAGAATATTTTATTTTAACAAGTTATTATCTTTCTAGGAATCAAGTGCGACAAATGCGAAAAGTCGTACATATCAGAAGATTATAGCATCCACTGGTCCAAAACCATTTGTTCAAGTGGAGTATGATCTGGTAATGACAACTATTTTGTTATTATTTTTGTTTTAATTTATAAGTGACATTATTTTATAATGTTGTCGTATTTTTTGTAGATGGATAAAGATGACGGAGAACCACCATCAATGGCAGATCTTTGGATGCACACACATGCATTTACAAATAAGGAGGGTGAACAATAGTGGCCTGGAATTGAAGCAATGCGTATTCAAGTATAGGTAATTCTCAAAATAAATATTTGCTTATGAGTTGAGAAATTTAACTTTGATTTCCATTAAAAATTTAGGGTGAAATAGAATGACTTGAGAATGAACCCATTGATGAAGATGAATATACTCGTGATAAAGATACGATATTGAGAGAGATTTTTCCGAAACGATCAAGTTATGCTCGTGGTAGGGGATCAGGATACAAAGTGAGTACTAAAAGGATAAATTTCAATTCAAGAAGAGAAGATGTTGAGGAAATGAAGTCAGAGATAGTGGAATTGAGAGTTGAGTTGGCAAAGCAAGTGCTCCTAAATAAAGAATTATTCTCTAAAATGGACGAGATGTTTCGATCCTCGACAAATTCTCAATTTATGAATGTGGGTGCCTAATAATTTCTTACAATAAGCAATTATGAAAATAAATATGTCATTTGTTAATCATGAATGATACATTGAGAAGCATAAACTTATACTCTTTTTTTTTTTTTTTTTTTTTTTTTTTTTTGCAGGATTCTAATGGTGGTGGAAGCAACAATTAGGTATATATAAACTCAATTGCGATTAATGTTTAGACATATTTGGTTTACTATTTAGTATTTTGGGTTTACAAAATTTACACTTTATTTTTTACTATTAATTGTGTTGAAACATCTTTAACTGTTTATCCCTAGATTTGCGTATTTTGTGTTTTTATTATTATTGAGAAATGATGATTATGAATTTGGTTTTTTAATGATATGGACTTTCTTATTATTTTTTTATATTCAATTGATGTTTGATGCAAATTAATTATCATGGTTATATTATATATAGAAATTATTATATATATTTCTATACTGCATTCATGAAAAAATAAAATGGGAGCGTAGATATATAGTAGCCCGAATATGGTCACCACATATAATATTGCATTTAATCTAATACGATAATTACGCAAATAATAAATAACATATTAAAGCTCGAATTTCAAACACAAATATCGTCAAAAGAATTTTGGATAATAATTGTGATAATAATAGAGGACAATTATTGTAATCAATTTAGGGGATGACGAACATTCCATCTAGGTGGTACAATTTACGTCTCATATATTGAGGACAATTATTGTGATCAGTTGGGTACGATAGACATCCAATCTAGGGGGGTAAAAGTTATGTCTCATAAATTAATAACAATTGTTATCATCAAATTAGGAGATGTCGAACGTCCCCCTAGGGGTACAACTTACGTTTCATAAACTAAGGACAATTATTGCCATCAAATTTGAAGACGACGAACATCTCATCTAGGGAGCACAGTCTACGTCCCCTAATTAGGGGACAATTATTGTTATCAGCATTGGGGACGATGAACGTCCCATCTAGGGGGTACAATTTACGTCCCGTACACTGGGGACAATTATTATCTTCAGAATAAGAGACGATTGACATCCCATATAAGAGGGATATATATCATTCATATTTTTGGGTACAATTTCCATACTCTGTGTGATTGTCTTTTGAGGACAACTGTTGTCTAAAATTAGAGAGATGATATATGACTCTTAAATTGGGGACAATTATCGTCCACCGAAAAAGAGACAATTTATTAAAAATCATCCGTTAGAGAATAGGGTACACTCGTATAGGGGACGCTCGATGGGAACGACCTTAATTGTCCCCAAAAGTATAGGGGACAATTTTTTTGGCTTAAGGGGACGATTTTGAACGTCCCCTAAAATACTTTTTTTGGTAGTGATATTGATTATCATTCCACTTATAGTTTTATGAACAAACTTGTTTATACTTGAAATTCTAAACTTTTTGAGCAATTTCTTTCGATTTTCTTGAGATGTGTGCTTTATACGATGATTAAATAATATTTTCCTAGCTTTATAAATTCTAGGACCCTTTCGATTTTCTCTTCAGGTGAAATCCTAGACAAATCATGATGTAGGAAATGATTTGGGAATTCATTGAACCATTAACATTATTTTACCTTTTATTATACCTATTTTATTTCATTAACCCTTGCTACCCTTTTTGAGCCTAAATGCTAAATGCGTACTTAATTATTTTTCTTTAAATAACCCATTATTAAAACCATGTAACTAAAATTAATCATGTAATTATTTCTTGAAGCATTTGCACTCTAAGTAATTTGTGATATTGCACTTTATTGTTAAATTTCAATTGTTCTTATGTGTTCTTTTGTGTTTGTTGTTTCAAGTTTCTCAATCCAAATAGTTAAATGAATTACACTTTTATTGGGTTGATGAATTTACTATTAATATTTGTAGTTGGAAAAAGTGAAAAAAAAGTATAAAAAAATGAAAAAAAAAATACTAAAATACAAAAAAGAAAAGAAAAGAAAGAAAAATATAGAAGTTATTGTTGTCAAGAGTGCAATTATTAGATTTTATAGTTTACTTTGTAGATTGTTTTTAACATAAAATTTGGATTGATTAAATCTTTCTTGTATTATTTTGAGCTTATACATTTTCTTTTGAAAAGCTTAACCCTAGCCAAACATCTACAAGAAGATAATAAAGACATTTTGATCCTATATTTTAATTTTTTTTTTCTATATTAGTAGAGAGAAAAATGAAAAGAGGCATAAGAACAGTCAATGTTTTATTTTGCTGAAACTAAGTATTGTGCTTTTCCTAAATGATTGCTTGAAAAAGCATACAATTGATTACCTTAGCTCTAGCCAAACATTACAAGATAATAAAGATATTTTGATCCTACATTTAAATTTGTTCTACATTAGTGGAGAGGGAAATGAAAAAGAGAAATATGAACATTCAATATTTTATTTTGCTAAAGCTTAGTGTTGTGTTTTTTCTAAATAATTGCCTGAAAAATCATATCGTTGATTGATTTTTGACAAGCACACACACATAGAGACAAAAAAAAATTTTTCAGTAGTCTTTATTTGTTTGTAATCTATATATGAAACAATTTGAATGGTTTTAATTCCTTGAATGCAGTGGTGGATTTGTTTGAGAGGATTTCAAGATTTGAGTTAAGCATGTGTTGGGATGATTTTATGTGAAGTTCTTATTTTTGTGTTTTTCGTCTTAGTTTTACTCAAGGGTAAGTAAAATCTAAAGTTTGGGTTATTTCATATATAGATATTTCTCATAATTTTCAATGTTTTTGTGGTGTCTTTTTTTATCTATTTTCAATAGGTTTTGTTAAAAGTTTTATTTAATTTTTATGTTTATATACTTTTCTATCTATTTTAGTCCTTTTTAATGTTTTTATAGGTATTTTAATGGTTATGGAGACTTAAAGAAAATTGATAGGATTTAGAGAAAGAACTCAGAGTTCAAAGATTTTCACAACTCAGCTATGAAAAATAGAAATGACTGTGGAAAAGGTGCTGAAAATTCGAAGACCAAAACCTAATCGTGGAAAAAAAAAATAGTAGTTAGAAGATGGACAATTATGAAAAGAAAAGAACTTCTATTTTTTGGAGACTTTTGCACTTCTCTTCATGAGATATTATTAGAAGATTTTTAGGGGAGAACAAGGAGCCATCTTAGAACTTAGAGAGAAAAAATTTTTTTCTTATTCCTTACTTTTATGGAGCAAGAGCCATAAGCAAAGATTTGATTTCAGAATTTGATTTCTATTTTTTTAATTTCTAGATTGAATCATGAATTCTTCTCTTTCTTTCTTATGTTCTTTTAATGTAGCTATGGAGTAGTTATCTTTTGTTAGATGAAACATGAACCCTTGATTTTGATGGATGCTTAATTCTTAATATATGAGTTTCAATTTGAGATTTATGCAAAACTTTTATCTTAATTCTTGTGTGTTGCGTGATTGATTCTATTTCTTTAGTTTGTCTCTGGTAGAAGAATTAAGAATTTGAGGTTAATCAATTTTCATGCATGTTCTTTTGATTTTTGCGTAACTTATTAGTTTTGGGTGTTTTATGATAAAAGGCCTAGGATTGATTTGTGGCTTAATTCATTTCTAGGTAGGAGGAATTAAAAATTGGTTCTTTCCTATGCAATTCGATCTTCAAGTTTCCTAGTAGGAGTTAAAACTGAATTGAAAATTTATTTCCTGATAGGATAAATAGGCTCAAGAGGAACCTATCAATCTCAAAATTGATTATCAATTTAGAAATTATATCCTAATTAGTCAAGGTAGATTGTGGATCCTAACTCTTTAAATCATTAGTTTATTTAAAAGTTCAATTATTTGCTTGTTTAATTCAATTAGTTTACTTAATTACAATCTCTCATTTAATCATTTTTCTCAAATAATAGTAATAATTTTGGTTTTATTAGCTTCTGAAGGCAGACAAAAGTCGGATTCTGGGAACATTTCTCGAGCTCATTAGAAAGGGATTTTATGGTCGAAAGGGCATTTTTTGGCTGACCTGAACAGACATCAAAATAAGCAGCTCTTTCAGTTGCCGCACTAATGTCTTTCGAATTGATCACCAATAAAGAGCCTCTACTTCAGAAAAAATCATAAGAGTTTGAATCCTGCCACCTTTCATGTGGATCATCTTGTGGTTATCGGATGATGGGAATAACAAAATAAAAATTTAAGTGATTAGAACGAGCGAAAGTATGATTAGGAGTCTCATTCTCGAAAGAAAGTAGCTAGGGAGAGAATAAGGTTACATGATTGGTCTATGAAGGAAGATCAAGAAAGAGGATAAGGGAACGATATTTGGGACTCTAAGCCCTATACTACTTGAACAACTAGTACACTTGCTAGTGTTGGCTAGGACGTGTCCCTAAGCCATATTTCTCACCAACTCCTCTTTAGAGGGAGATTAACAAAAGAGGAAGCTTCTTTAACTCCTTTGTCTATATTTGTTCCTGAATAGTTTGTGAATACAAACACTAGTGATGAATAGGAACCTAAAAAATGTAAACCTATGCCAAATTTAAAGAGGTACAGTTAAGAGAGAAGGTTAATGCCATCGTGCTTGATACACCCAGTCAATCACCACCTCTGTAACTAACTCTTGAAAATCCATGTGTGAGTCTTCTACAACTACAAATTCTAATTCTGCCACAACTCCTTCTGTTGCTATCTTTGACTCTGACCCTATAGTTGATGATGTTGATATTCTCATTGCTCTTAGAAAAGAGGTTAGAACTTGTACCAAACATCCTATATCCTAATTTATTTCTTACAACTCTTTATCTCCTACCTACAAAGCATTCATGTTTATATGTTTCTTCTATTCCTATTCCACATAATTGAAAAGAAGCATATTGAGATCCAAAATGGAAAGAAACAATGATGGAGGAGATGAAAGCTGTGGCAAAAAATGGAACTTGTAAACTTGTTTTCCCTCATTAGGAAAATTCTAGTGGGATGCAAATGAATGTTCATAATAAAACACAAGGCAGATGACAGTTGAAAGGTTCAAAACCAAATTGATGGCAAAGAGATTTACTAAAACCTATAGAATGGACTATCAGGATACTTTTGCTCCAAGTGCAATGATGAATATCATTAGATCTTATGTAAGCAACCTAGACTAGGGTCCGCATCAATCTGATATGAGAAAGATATTCCCCCAGGCTTTGATAATGAAAACCATAGGAAAGATTTGTAAATCAAAGAAAGCACTAGCTATCACATAAAGCATAGTTTAATAGATTCAGTAAAGTAATTTCTCCTTTGGTTATTCTCAAAGTAACGTTGATCATACGTTGTCTATCAAACATTGTATGGTAAGATCACTTTACTAATTGTTCATATTGATGATATGGTTGTGACTAGAGATAATATAGAAGAGCTTAATAATCTTAGTCCTCATCTTGAAGTTGTTGTGGGTCCCGTTTATATATGGCACAACCCAAGAGGGGGGTGAATTGGGTTTTCTAAAATTTTGCTTTTGAAACACCAAATTAGAATTCTGTTACAGCGGAATTAGAATGTATTTGTGAGAGACAGTTATTCAGTTTAGAACATTCTCACAACACAGTTTCAAGTTTAGAAAGACTAAGTGAAGGACAGCAATTGGTTTTAAAACTGGTTCACAAGTCTTCTTACAAGATTAGAACAACTCTGTGAAATGAAGTTATCACGTTTAGAACTGCTTTACAAAGCTACTGCAAGATTAGAAAGACTCTGTGAAGAGAAGTTATTACGTTTAGAACTTCTTCACAAAGCTTCTATAATATTAGAAAATGAGTTGTAACTTAAATTGTGAACTGTATTGAATATAGAATGACAAATTAGAACTTGAGATGATCACAATACAGAAATCCGGAGTTCTAATTTTCTATAAAGATAGAGCTTATTCACGATTAGAAAATGAACTTTAAGCAACTTTGCATGTTTGAAAAATATAAATACTTGTGTAAACAGAATATAATCAAGCAGAACTTTAGAAAATGAAAGGAGATAGACACAAAGACTTATAGTGGTTCGGCACTAACTCGCCTACATCCACTCCCCAAGACGCATCTTAAGATCCTCCACTGTGTTATCTCTTTTCAAGGGTAAGAGACAAACCAACAATTACAAGAAAATAGATTTAACACCTAAATCTAACTTTAACCCACTAGATTTCACAGGTTCTAGTTAACCTCTACTCTTTTCTGTTTTGTAGATATCAGAAAACTTAGATCGAGACTTTAGAATCCCGTATAAGAAGAAAGTTACTTGATAACCTATAACACTATAGCTTCTCAACTAAGCTATTACACAAATATATCTTGTTTAAGTTTCTCTAACCACAACAGATTACAAAAATCTATATGAAAAGAAAGAAATGCAATTATAAGCACGAAAGAACAGAATACATATTTAAAATTAGAAACACAGATCTACTCTTTTCTGTTTTGTAGATATCAAAAAACTCAGATCAAGACTTTAGAATCCCGTACAAGAAGAAAGTTGTTTGATAACCTATAACACTATAGCTTCTCAACTAAGCTATTACACAAGTATATCTTGTTTAAGTTTCTCTAACCACAACAGATTACAAAAATCTATATGGAAAGAAAGAAATGCAAGTATAAGAACGAAAGAACAGAATACAGATTTGAAATTAGAAACGTAGATCTATTTTTCAGAAACAGTTGAAAATAAATTCCTTTTCACTTGTAAAATTTCTCTTAAAGAACAAAGATGAAAAGAAAACAAAAGGGGGTTAAAGAGAGAGAGCTTAGAAAGATTTTAAAAGCTTGAACAATTGCTCCTACTCTTGTCCAACGTTAACTTGGAAAATCAGAAAAAGTTTTATAGAGAAATGATAGATTTTTTTTAATAAAGTTTGGAGATAAAAAACCATTTAATGCTTCGTCACATTTTAGCTAAAACAAGGCAGTGCATAAAGAGTAATGAAGAAGCTTGTCCCTTAGGTGTAACATGCATAGCTGTCAGCATTAAATATGGAGAGTTGTTGTATTAAAACCTATGTTGCATTTAAGATAAGAAATCCCAACAGCTATAACAGAATTCTGAAAGCTGTGTTCAGAAATACAGCAGCTGTTCAAAACTCATTAAATAGCCGCCAACATTTTTACTCCAAGAATATTTTGAATAGAAAAACGTGGAGAAAATCATTTGGGCACTCTTCTTTTAATTTCTTTATTTAAAATCATTTAAAAATAATTTTTGAGAGAGAAAAATTTGATTTGTGCTTATAATATTATTTACTATCAATCCTACATTAATTTTCTAAGACACAAAATAATACTAACCAAGAATAATTCTCCCATAATTTTCATGGTCTTCAAATAAATGTCTTGGATGTAGGAATATAATTTCTTCAACAATCTTCAATGTTAATTTCTGCACAAAGTATCATTAGCACAAAAATAATATATAAATTTATTTGGTATAAAATAATCATCAAAATCAAGAGGAGAAATTAACCTTGAGCCAACAGTTATCTTGTAAGTCTAGTTAGCCAATATATGCATAATAATCATAGTTCTCATCTTGAAGTTGTCTTTTACATTTTAAGATATCTAAAGTTTACACCTAGAAGTGTTCTACTTTTCTTTAAGCATGATCACCTCAAAACTGAAGCTTTTATTAATACTAATTGTGATGGATCTCCGGATGATAGGAGATCAACTTCTGGTTATTGTACTTTTTTGGAGGAAATCAAGTTAATTGGAGAAATAAAAAAGCATATTGTAATGGGATGTTCGAGTCTAGAAGCAGAATATAGAGCTAAAACTCAAAGGATTTATGAACTATTATTGCTATAAGAGAATGGAAGAATTGCAAATGTCGAAAGGAGAAGATTCGACTTTGTTCTGCCATAAGAAGGCTGCCATTAGTATTGCTCAAAATCCAGTTTAATATGATTGAACAATGCACATAAAGATTAATTGACATTTCATAAAAGAAAAAATCATCCAAGGTGTTTTGAGGCTTATTCATGTGACTTCGGATAATCAAATTTTATTTGTTCTTACCATAACACTTAACAACAAATAATTTCATAATTTAATTTGCAAATTGAGCATGGGCAATATCTATGCATCAACTTTTTAAAGAGCGTTAACTTATTTGATTTGGAACATCTTTGTATAAAACCATTTCAGATAGAATATTGCTCGCTTTTTATTTATTTTTTTCCTATTTTGAATTAGTGCTTGTGTATAAATAGGATGCACTAATCTCATTGAAACGCAAGAAATAGATGAAATTATTCTCTCAGATCAGTCTCTAAATTACAAAATATATTTGCACTCTACGTTTAATTTTGGAGGATCTAAATGACATAACTACCATTAACTTGAAAAGTACAAATATTACAACTGAGTATAAATTTAGACTTAATAAAAACCGAACAAAACTACACCAGAAAATTTCGATTTTCCTATTAAAATATGACTCGAACCGTATCAGTCACTTCAAAAAAAAAAAAAAAACACAAAAAAAAAAAAAAAACGGACAAACGGCCTTTAGCATATCTTTATAAAAATTCTGTAGCATTGACATCCGAAGGATGATTATTGCTTGAATTCGAAACATGCATAATGATGATTCATATCATATTCTCTTCTAGTTTTATTACAAAGAAATTCAGCTCTTAGTTCTTTTATGTTTGATTTACAGAAAAGTCCCATTTCGAAACTAGTAACAGGATCTACAAGAAAGCAACAGATCATAACTGCTTATAAAAAGAAAGACTATATCAGTTATTTTGATTTACAATTATATTGTGTACAAATTCAAACTACTGAAGCAGCATTTTAAAGACCAAAACTATACACAAGATGGCAGAAGTATGCAAACCAATACATGGTGGGAACTGCTGCAATGTATATATGCTTGAGCCATTAGACTGAAGATGAAACTTGTGGACTAAACTTCAGGTATTGGTGTAAGTAATTCCTAAGAATTAATATAAAGATTAAGAAGTGTTAATTAATATAAAGACTAAGAAGTGTTGGCAAAAATCAGTACAAACCAATGGAAATAAATAACACAGATGAACTTGCAGAATTTACCTCAGAAAATCGCAGGTGCCCATTATCCACATTAGAGGTTTTGACAATAGTTTCCCATTTTGGATCAGCATCAGTTGAGTGCAGTTTGGAAGCCTGAACTCTAGGATATGCATTTATACCAGCAAAAGACTTCAAAGATGTATGCTTTGGAGAAACAGCCGGTAAAGTTCGTTTTAGCCAAGACTCTGAAGGAGATTTGGGTAAGGGTGGGGGAAGAGAAAGCAAAGAATAGCCACCATTATCTTGATTACTTGATTTTGTACAAACATGGCTCTCTATACCCACCTTTCCATCATCAGCTACCTTTGTCTTTGCGATCTTCATAAGATCCTGCGTGATGCCATTACAACCTTCCGAGTCGCCTGATATCTGACCCAATTCTATCTTCCCATCATCTACCTTTGTGCTTCCTGACATAATAGAAATGCCCATAAGGCTTCCATCGTGCTCGGACACATATGAAACGAGTTTTTGCACGTCATTCGTTGATCTCTCAGATAATGATGAAAGACAAGAATCAGTGGACTTCAGAATTTCAGGTAGCATATTTGCCTTTTTGCTCACTGCAACAAAATGCTTCATATCCTCGGGTGAAGAGTCAACAACAGTAGTTTCCTCAATTTCCCCATTTTTTATGACAGTCTCAACATCATCCCTGCAGTAATCAATTGAGCGTTTTATATCTGATGAACTTGAATTTGAAATTCGAGGTTTTAGCACATGTATAGAATCTATGTACAGAGTTTTCTCAACCAGAGGACTAGCAGAAGTTGTTTCCCATCCAATGTTCTCATTAGCCAACAGTTCTCCAAAACTTTTGGCATATTTCACATGTGCATTAAAGCCAGCCACCTCAGGATTTTTAGATTTTTCATGAATCTCTAGAAATCTTTTTTCTTCATTAACAGCAGATTGAGAAAACTTGTCATGGTAAGGCAATGTGCCACTACCCTGCAAACGCTTGTATAGAGATGATCCATTTAATTTCTGATTATCATTTCTGCAGGTGCTCTTATTTGATTCAGTTTTCAGCTTATTCTTATCTTCATTCGTACTTGTTTCAAGTAGACCCCTTGTTAAATGCTTTTGTGCAGCATCCTTACAATCATACCATAAAAAAGAAGTCCTTGAGATGCTAATAGTGAGATAAAGAGAGGTGAAGGATAAAGAAAACAATAAAGCAGAAAGATAAGATATGCATACCTCATTCACAGTTTGATCATGATGAGAAGGATATGAAGATCTAGCTTTTCTCATATGGGATGGAGAGAGAGGTACTTGCGTATGTTTTCTCATCCCTGGTACTGGATTTAAAAGACAAAAGGAATTCTTTAAGTATAATAGAGGGAACCCACAAACTTTAAGGGATGAGTTATCTTGTCCATCACAATCATCATCTTCATCTTCAATTCCTTCCACTCCATTACCTTGTGCACAATTTGATGTATTGCTTATCCTTTTGCATTGATCAAATGGATGCTGCTTTTGTACACTGACCGTGTTTATTTTTTTTGGTTGTTCTTGTGCAACAGGTTGCTTCCTAGTATAATGTGGAGGAGTTTCTGAAGCCATTGCCTTAGCGGCAGGCAGAAATCGACCCATCATGAAATCTCGAGTCTGTGGATCAGTCGAGAAAGTACCAGAAGGTGTCATATCTGGACTATCCAACCCACTCACACCACTTACACTACAATTCAAGAAGAATGATTCACTCCGCGAAAGTGTATCAAGTGCATCTACATAGATGCCATCATCATCCTCTGAACCAGAAATATCTGTCTCCTCCATTCCCTCTCTAGAGCTCTCCTCTTTAGTTACATTTGTATCCGAAAGGACATTTCTTGGCTCAGACTGACTAGTTTTTGTTCCACGTCCAGTACTTCTATTCAAGGCTCGCCTTTCAACATTCAAAATCCGTCCAGGTGGAAGCTTTGGGACAACAGGAGGAATTTCATGTGCCATAATTTGTGGTTTGCTTTCACACTTGGGTCTTCCCGGAGTTTTCTCCCATACAAAAGGAACAGTTCCAGGATTCCTTACTGGACCTGATTTCAATTCAGAATTGTATACAGGAAGACGGGGCACAATGGGGGGAGCATTGTCAATTTGCCTTTTGTTATCCACTTCTGCAGTTGTTACTGTTGATGAAAACCTCCTTACAGATAGAAATGGCTGATTTAAGTCTAATTGCTTTTCTTCCATCAGATTCTTCAGTAACATGTATTTTGTTTCTGCATAAGAATACAACCAGGCAAAATTCAGGATCGAGAAATGACTTACAAAAACAGAAAGGCCAGTGAATTCAGTATATCCAACCTAATCAAATTATTGATTAGCATATAAAATAGTAATTTAAGAAAAACATGAATGGAATGGATAACCATTAGAATCTTCTTCAGTAAAAAAAAGAAAAACTAACCGAAGAGTCAGACATGAACCAACAAAAGTACACATCTAATATCTGATTTTTTACATAGTTCCATATCTAATTGTATAAAGCATACATCTAAAAAAGGGATAGAAGTCCTCAATTCAAAAGCAAAATGAGAACTCTAACAGCAACAGATGCTACATAAAACCGAAATCCAGTTTCCATGGTTCTGTATATATATATATATATATATATATAAACTGGATTTCGGTTTTATGTAGCATCTGTAGCTATATATATATATATAACTTAGCTTCTATCGAATTCCAGAACGCACAACAAGACAGGTAAGCAAGCATAAATGTTGAAAAAAAAAAAAAAATCAAATTTTCGCATTAAGCCACAAATTAGATTTCATATTTGCTTCATTTTAGGATACCCAACTCAAAGTACAGTAGCAAATTCCATAAATTGAGCGCTGAGAATGAGACAGTACCTCTTAGATGTGGCGGATCCAGAGACCAACTGTCTGTTTCAGAGATAGAGAGAAATATATATTGATGGTAAATCAAAACTGCAAATACGAAATAAATAATAGAAGAAAGAAACAGAGAAAGGAAAGAAAGAATATAAGAGAGAGAAGAAGAGAAGTGAAGGATAAACTAGCTTACACGCTTGTGCTTACTTTGCTACCCAGTTGAAGCAGTTTAATAATTAATTAATTATTGCAAGAGTCTTTACGTTCTTTTCAAAAGGCTTCTTTTGTGATTTTTTTTACCGTACGTGGCGGCTGAGCTTTACGTTATAGTCGGGTTAAACCGATAATATCAAACCGATCCAATTTAATTTAATTTTAATATATTCAATTTGATTTTAATTTAATAGAAAAAAATTAAAATTTGTTTGATTCAATTTGATTTTTATCAATGTTCCATTTAGTAATAAATCAATTCAAAATATAAAATTCATTTTACAAATGAATATTTACGTTTAGAATCGAAAATTTATTCATTTTTATTTTTTAACATACGCATGACATAACAATTTTAAATTTATAGAATTTATTTCGAAAATTCTATCTTTCTTTATCTAATTTAATTTAACTATATTCAAATTCATCAATTGAATACCTAAATTTTAATTTTTCATTTTTTTATACCAAATATAAAAATTTATATTTATAAATAAATTTTATAAAATTTTGTGAAATTTATTTATTTTAAATATAGATAAGTTTAAATTTATTAAAGGCTAAAAATCAAATTAAATTGACCGAATTGAATCGATTAAATTTGATTTTATAGGCTACTTTTAACTTAAAAATTTTAATTTGGTTTAGTTGATACTGATTTAATTGTTTGAACCAAATCCACTACCAACTAATTTTTTTTTAATTACATGATTTATTTATTTATTTAAAATTGTTTATAGACGCTAGTTGTTTGGAAGCATGCGAGTACAATTGTAAACAAAGGGGCAAAAGGCTCAATAAGTCATTGTCATACACATCATTGGAATGTGAGGACAGTTCTAAAGTCATCAAAATGTATCTTTTTTAATATATTCATTGATTCAATTATTTGAAATCCATAATTATAAAAATGACAGTGACATTACTATTAGCACTTCATTGGCTCATAATTTTTTAAATCCCAAATTTATAATCATAAAGTCATAGTCAAGATTGCTTTTGTGTTCCGAAAGAAAGATTTATTATTTAGGTTCACTTTTCAACATTGGATTCATCCAAGTGAGCTTAAAAAAAAAAAAAAAAAAATCAATTTTCTGTATTATTGTTAAATCGAATTCATAAATCAGTTTAAATTTTTCAAAACTAAAAAGAAAATCTGCAAATTAAATAAATATCGAATCAAATTATTAAATTGAATTAAACTGATTCCGATCCAACCAAAATTGCTTTTAAATCCTAGGCCTTCTTTTTCTTTTCCTTCTTCTCTTCTTCTTCTTTCTTCTCCCTCACCCAGCACCGCTCAGCTCTCTCTCTCTCTCTGTCTCTCTCTCTCTCTTCTGGTTTTCAGCCACCTGAGATAGGCTCGAGGAGCCTCCATCGCAAAGCACCACTGCCTCTCGGTTCCTCTCTCTTGCGTTCGTTCTCAGTGAGCTCAGTAGCACCTGCGATCACCGTTTTGATCGCCACTCAACATCGGCCTCAGTCTCCAGCGGCCGCTCGACGTCGCATCTCTTCGCTCTCAGGCAAGTATCGACTCCTCTGTTTCAGTCGACACAGCAGCTCTGTTCGCTCTCTCTCTCCCTATTCCAGTGAGCACAGCCACCGTCGCCGTAAACTCGGGCCAAATAATTTCCGGCAGTGCTGTGTTTTGGGTATTGAGACTATTGCTGATTATTTCCCCAGAAAATTAATTATATTCTAGCGTTTGTGGGTCGTTAAATTAATTTAACTTTTTATATTATCCAATATATTATAAAGTATTGATTTGATTAGAAGACTTAAATTAATTAAAGCCAATTTTAATTAGTATCGAATAAATTTAATTGAAAAATTTTAATAATATTAGTTTTTTAGAATATAGATACTCGTTCTATATTTATTATTTATTTTAAAAATTTATTATATATATTAATTATACTAAAATTAATATTATGTTTATAAAATAAATTAAAAAGTATTATAAAACTATTCATAAATATTACATATTTAATTAAAAATATTGCAACAATTAATCACTAATATTATATAAAATATTTAAAATAAATATCATTCTTATTGTTAACAGTTTGAATATTTTCACCATCACCATAAGTGTAACATCATATATTTATTTAGGTTCAACTCTAATCTTTCATGAAAATTAGAATAAGAAAGATTAACTGTTCTAACACGTCTATTAAGATTCAACTCTAATCCCTCATGAACATATGAATAAGAAACATTGATTACTCTAACACATTTATTAATTGTAAGATAAGTTTTCCCAACGTCTAAAGAATTTTCTAAATATTGTATTACTTCATTAAACATAATAGCTAAAATTTGAATTTTTTAGAGAAAAAATTAATCAAAATTAATAAAATAAAATAAAATTTGATTTTTTCACAAAATTTATAATTAAATAAAATATTTACCTTAGAATCCATAAACAATATTTTTCTTGTCTGTTCCAATGTTGGTTAATGATTGATAAGATTTTACAGAGTTAGTTTTAAGCATTAATAATTTGATACTTTATTCTCTTTTTCATATTTTAAGAATGTCGATTGAATTATCATATATAACTTATGGAATAAAAAATTAAAATAATTTACCTTGTTGCATTAATGAAAATAAATAAAATAAAACATAACGAAGCAAAGAAAATATTTTATTGATTATGTAACGATAGTTAAAAAAAGATATTTAATCATATTCTGTAAAAATAATAATATGAAAAATATAATAATAAAAATTACTAAATTCAATTTCATAGTAAGTTTTAATTTCTCCAACATCTGTAAGAGGTAATGTTGAAATTATTTGATTGAGGATTATGTATTATGTAACTGGATTAGGTATTATATGATTCTTGTGTATGACCACTTGTATAATTATTTTGTTTATGATTTATTATATCATAATACAGAGCATCAAGAAATCCGAGTGTTTCCTAGAGCTTGAGCCAGTAGATAAGAGGACTCAGGTTCATCTTGGTCTCATAAGGCAGAAAAAAAATATTTGGTATGCACTTTCTAATTTATAACTTAAAAAAAATAAAAAGATACAAAGATACTAAATTATAACAAATATAAATAACAGCTATTCTATTAATTTATAAATAGAGAGAGTTAATACTTATCACAAAAAGAAGATTTGATTGCAAACTTAATAATTTCAATTCAAAATAATAAAAATAACAAATTATTGATGGCGAAAAATAATCAAAAATAAATAACTATATATAGTGGTATGAGAGAACGAATTCCTAATTAAATTCGTATTAAAGAATAAATTTCTAATTAGAATAAGATTAAATTAAAATTATAATAATAATAATTAGAATAGAAAAATAAACACAATGTGGTCACAACTTAGCTATTAAAACTAAATTGTCCTTAATAATATTGTTTATTAATTAGAATATGCAGGATGGTTTTGGAAACCAAATGTTCCCTCTTTGTATTTTTACATATATTATAGATTAACGGGGATGATTGTATGCATTTAAGACGATTTAGACTATGTAATTTGATTTAAATTAAAAATTAAGATTGAACCACAACAATGGCTAAGGAATAGATGTGATTAAGGAAAGTTTTGATTGAGGTAAATTCATAAATAAAAAATAGAAGTATACCTTTTTATGACTATTGAGAATTAACAACCAAATAATTGATGAGTTATTTGGGATTGAAAATAATTTAAGTAAAAGGGAGCTTGTTGATAGAAATATTCTAGTTATTTTGAAATTAGGATTATGCTTTATGAATTATAATATTAGTGAATTATATTATTTAAAAGAAATGATGAGTTAATGAAAATATTAATTTCGAGGCTAATCTAGAATATATTTGATGATATATTCAGAGCAGATTGAAGATTTTTTTTAATTTATAAACTAAGAGTTAAATATAAATTGCTATTATGGCGGTTTGATATTTGGATTGATTGATTAATAGTGTGAACAATAATTGATAGGTATATTATATTGTTAACATTTGAACAAGTGGAAAGTCCTATTTTAGGAGAACTATTGCTAGAAACTTCGATAGAAATCAGATTTATAGCAGTTAAATATTTAAGTAAATATATATTAAATTAATTTTTTAATTTCTTATTTAAGAAAAGTCATCTGTCTAATGTAGTCTTTCATTTATATTTTGTGTTTTATCTAGATTGACCGAGTTCGTCTACTGTTCCTGCTAATCAAAATTTCAATTAAAGCTTGTCTTTCTTCTACCACTATGAATAATAATATATTGCACGTACCATTACCTGCTACATGCATAATTCATTCTATAGTATATAAAATTATTTAATATTCAAATCGTATCTTCACATATTAATAAGATATTATTGAAATACAATTATTAATGTTGTTATCCACCTTACAAATATAATAATTTTACTTTTCAACCGTTATATAACCATATATACATCATAATCATATTGATTATCGATATGATTTGTTATATTGAGAAAATTGTTTGGGTTTATTGTGATATGATAATATTGTGTCTTGTTTCCTTGTAGAATTGGAATGAAGTGGGTCACCATAGAGGGAAGTCTCAGATATCGTAAATAATATACGGGAGATCGGCGCCTCGTATACATCTGATGAAATATGATATGAATGATTTGGAAAACTATAGGGTGGCCTCCTATTAATAATGATAAGAAAAAAGGAAATGAAAAATAATGTAAGAACTGGTCAGGTGCGGATTAGACCAGTTGGCAATGTAAGGGAATCGGCTCCCTGGTGCATATGTATAAGAGAACATGTCATGTGTGTGGACGACTTCTTAGGGGTTTTAGAGGTTCCATTGACTAATCTCCACTTAATATGATTATGTGAAGGTGATATCGTTGAAGATGTTAATGCCATGACACATGCTTGATTAGTTTTGTGTTCATTATATAAATTTGAAAGCATTTTGCGTGATTATTTGGATTGTGCATTATTTATTATCATTCATTGAGTTAATGAAATTCACCTCTTTCTTTTAAATTTTTCCCAAGAGGGAGACATTTTGTTGATTCAGATAAAATCTGCACCCTTCTTCGTAGAGATTCAATAGTAAGTTGCAGCTTTTGATAATGTAAAATATACAATATTGCGTAAATGAACAATCCGCATCCATCTGTTGGGCTCTGCAATTAGGATATTTTGCTTTACATCTTATTATATAAAAATTAATAGTGTCTTGGTTAGTAAACCTATGGATTATATTTTAATTGCCTCTTTAAAGGTATGAATGGACTAGTTTGCCCATACTATGAATGACGTGAGTTGTACAATATATATATGGAGGCCATGAATTATTTGAGGTATTGAACCTAGACCAGATATATAATTTGACAGATTAGCTAAATAACGTCGAAGTATGGGCTTATTATCCATAGAGTTAGTTTTTAAAAGAAATAGATTTTCATAAATTAGTTTTATTATAAACCTTAGTGTCCTTAAGCTTACTTGAAACCTAGTGCCGGTCTAGCCCATAATTTTGGATTATGACAATATGTTACTAAAATGATTAAGGTTGACATTATCATTTGTGTCCCTCAATTTTGTGGAGACTGTTTGTGCCCCTTAAATTATTTTTTTGTAGCTTTGTACCATTAAGCAAATTGAAGATTTTGCATCAAATACACTCATGTTGACGTGTCATAAGTGGTTGATTTGTCATCAATTTATTCGCCACGTTGGTTTCCATATATATAAGAAATAACAGCAAAGAAAAAAAGTGAGAAAAATGAAAAATGAAATAGAAAAAAATCTTAACTCTTTAGCATAAACTAAAATCCCAAACTGAGAGTAAAATAAAAAAAAATCTAAAGACCTCAATCTTGCTAAATCTCTTTCTCTCACAAAAAATCTGAACTCCATTGTTTTTTTTCTTAAATTTTAAAAAAAGAAGATAAGAACATTAAAATAAAATAAAATCATATTCGAAAACACAAAAACACAAACAAAATTAAAGCTTGAAATTAAGAAGAGTATTCTTTGATGAAATTAATGTTAAATCTACGATAAAAGATCTCCTATAATACCAACAACACAATCTAAAGACTATCAATATTCAAAATCAAATCAAGAAAAAAAAAAATCATACAAACCTGTGTTAGTAGTTTCGATTTTGTTAACCATAAAATAATTAAAAAAAGTTGGTTTGATTTTGATTACAGAAGAGGATGAAAGATAAAATTAAAATGATTTGATAATCTAAAATGACGTCAATTTTGCCATGTTGGACAAAATTTAAGGGGTTCACGCTCTTATCTACATTTGAGTGCACGTAACTTTTTTACAGCGTGCCAAAGGGCACAAAAGCTATAAAAAAATACAACTTAAGGGGCACAAGTAGTCTCTTGCAAAGTTGAGAGGCAAAAATGACAATTTAAGAAAAATTTTAAGGGGGATATTTTGCATTTAGCCATTTGCATTTATATAATTCTAAAACAAAGAATATCATTATGAAGCTTACATGACACTCTATTCATTAAGGATTTTTACTTTCCTTTTTTTTACAAATTTTTGCATTTTTCTTTCTTTATTTTTACCATAATTTGTCTTGTATTTCATTAAGCCTTATCTTCTTTTATCTTCAACCTTCTCAATATTTTTATTCATCATTATTTCATGTGTGAGAAGTGAATCGATCAAGTCGTCATAGGTAAATTTCTTGAAATCTTTTGAAATCTTTGCTTCAAATAAGACAGTGACTTTTGATTCCCATATATCCGATAGAGATCAAAGGATTTTCTTTATAAGTTCTTCCGAGATATTCTTGCCAAGAACCTTCAAAGAATTAACAATGTTAGTAAATTTAGTATTCAATTCAGCAATGTTCTCATCATTTTTCGTAGAGAACATTTCATAATCCCTCCATAGAAGATTTATCTTTGATTCCTTGACTTGGTTAGTTCCCTCATATGTAACTTGTAGCTTTTTTTCATACTTTCTTAGCGGTGGCACAACCTGAAACTTTATTACATTCATTAACATCCAAAGCACAATATAAGATATTGATAGCTTTAGCATTTAAGGCAATGTTTTTCAATCATTATCCATATATTCCTTTTCAAGCTTGTTGAAGGTAACACTCTCAATAACTTTCTTAGAAATTTGAGTACTTTTTATAATATTCTTCCAACATTCAATACCAACAAATTGTACAAATTTCTCATCCTAGTTTTCCAATAAGAATAGTTTGTACCATTAAACATGGGAGGTCTAGTTGTGGACTGTCCTTGAAGAGGACCAACAACACTAAGGTTACGAGAAGAAGCCATGTGACCACTCTAAGGAGGTTAAACCTTTTAAATCAAGAGTGATAGACAAACTTGCAAGTGTATGAAATCGCAAATAAGTAATAAAATATGAGTAAAGTATTGTCCCATGAAAATTATATATCAAATACCAAAATTGTGTTAACCTACTACTATTAAAAGGACAATAAAAAGAATAGTTGTAAAAGTAAAGGAATTAAATAAAATAATGAGAATGAGATCAAGTAAGTAATTGTTGAAAAGAAATCAAGGTTTAAAGGTTACTGGAGATTTTAACTTCTGTGAACCCCTACCCCCCATACGTACTCGCAATGTGGAAATGCGTATGACAAATGGATAGAAATGCACGTGATGGATGAGAGTCGCCACCTGGTTTAATTATTTAAGGGTAAACTAGGAAAAACCCTAAATGACTCCAGTTTTAATTAACCTAATTTCTAGATTAATTACCCAATAGTTAAGGCATGGTATGCTAACCCGAGATGGATCCCGAGACTATCTCATGCTGATAAACTAACCTATGAATGGATGAATGATTGAATTAGATGATTTCGACTTGTCGCTCGAGGTTAGATCCCAAACGTGCCTACGTACTTCCGTTTGAATGGAAGATCAAAGTCAACGTAGTTCGGTACGCCTCTTTAGAGGGCTTTGAATGTGATGCATTTATGCATGAAGTTT
>CANUEP010128170.1:0-13894 GCA_947857235.1 Jatropha podagrica | reverse complement strand
GAGTGTGTATATTTTCTTTGTGTGGCAAGTAAATTTTTAGTGGAACTCTTGCGAAATTTTCGTAGGAATTTCTTTAACATTATTTCTATATATAACAAAAAAAAAACAAAACACAAATCAAAATGTAAATTACTTGCCTCCTTATGGAAATTTAACCACTCTTAATTTGTGATCTAGCTTTAATAAGTGACATAAGACGGTGCTCCGGCACCGATTGTGGCATCCGTCGTCTGGTTCTTTAGGATTAGGCGGCGGGTGTTACAATTATGGAGCTTGTTTTCTATGCAAACATATTGTATGTACCTTATACATATCAAAATATTAATTCAATTAAACATATTATTTGCTTGCTTCGTAAATTGTGACATCTTTCATAAATAAAGAAATGTAAATCATATATCAATCATTATGAGTATAATGATCCTTAAGATATATACTCAGTGTGATACTATAGTACTTCAGGATATAGTATTTTCATTATTATAAAAAGATACAGTACTTCACGACTAAAGAGTTCTTTATCATTTTTGGAGGTTGAAATTAATTCTTTATCTCGTTAAATGACCTCGTAACTATCAGTTTCATTAATGGATAAGTTCTATCCATATAAAACCATTTCAATCCCTTGGATTATATATACTGATTAATAGACATAAATTCTATTTATAAAATATTCGCTCTTCAGGGTGAGACAAAATTTTGTACATTCAAATTCTTTCATTTCAAATTTCTTATATGAATACTTAATTGCATTGTGGAGCTCTACTGAATTTCAATGAGATTTATATTATCAACATACACAACAAAAATATCAAATTCAAATGTAGACCTTTTATAAATACACATAGACAATTAGATAGTTTATATAATCTTCCTTTATCATATATACATACTGAGTAAATTACTTCAATACATACAAAGATCTTTTATATGCTTCAGGCATTTTAAATCCTTCAGGGACTTTTTGTATATTTCATAAAAAAAGAATAGAAACACGATAAATATATCATACATTTATTTTTCATCATAGATCACGTGATATTTGTTCAGTCATATCTTTAAGGCAATTATAACATTAGATTTTCTTAATCTGTATAGAAGTCTTTATAATTTACTTGAATACATTTTCAAGGGTTTCAATTTCATGCTTCAAGGATATTTTAATCCTTCAAGGATTATTATTATCAAGTAATCCATATAGAGCTCTATATAATTTCTCGAGAATTTGAATTTTGTATTTCAAACAACTTAAATCCTTCAGGAATTTTCATATATAGGTATATAAAATGAATCATGTAAAATAGACAATCATTTTATGTCTATATGTCCCCAATAAGACTTATATTCAATATCCTCATAATTCTTCATGATATTAAGTATTATAGCATATATAAAAGTACAATCGATATTTATTTAATATCGATTCTATCTTTCCTTGACATGATATAACTTATCGAGATCTCATTATTTTCATCGAATTCATTAATTTTAGGTACCTGAATTTTTTTTGAAAATTTATCAATCATGTCTAAGGTCTCTTTTGGATATTACTCTTCTAGAGTCTTTCTTTCTATAATTTGCATATATAACATATTTACTCATTTTCATTTTTCAATGATTCTTGTTCTTGGAACTGATCAATCTACCCCACTTCAGGTGTGCAATGGATTTATTTAACATAGACAATTTATTATTCGAGGACTTTAATTCTCAAAGGAGTTTAGCAATTGATTAATTATCTTTATAACTTCTAGTTTACACTATTTATTTAACTGATCATTTATGATTTCCACAATTACAAAATCAGTAATTCAATAATGATCTTATTAATATTTTTAATGACAAAAATATCATTGTCATTATTCATACTCACATTTAATATCACATGTTATTCCATTTACTTCAGAGAATGAAATAAAATCAATTGAATAGATTTCATGTCATGAAATAATGATAAATATGTCATTATTTTTTATTTATTTCAAAATTATAATATATTATTTCATTTACTTTAGGGAATGAAAATAAATTTTATTATAAATAACAAAAAGAGTAAAATTAATTTAAAATTCACAATCGATTTTTTTTTTCAATGATGCTACTGTGGGAGCATATTAAAATACAAAATAGTATTCACGTTTTATAAATAAATAAACAGATATTTAATTATCAAATATATAGTGAAAGAAAATTATTACTTTAGTGCAATTTCGACTGATTCCTTAATTTTCTTCTTTACTGTGTCTTCAGGACAAATAATATCCACATATAAAGATAAATAATTTATAATTAATATATTAAAAGTCACAAATCCAATTTTGTGGGATTTGATATGATAAAATAACAATATCATACTAATTTGATTATATAATTATATTATATATAATAATCAATCAAATATAAAATTCAAACTTAAATTTATATGTATAATTCGCATATAATATATATAGATACTAGAATTATATACATAATTATTTTTGAAATGTGAATTACCTTAAATATACAACTTTTAACTTTGATTGTCGCAAATTATAAGTTATCATCTCCTTAACAAACTTTAAAAAGAAAGCAAATCCACAAAATCGAAGATGTAGTAGATTGGATTCATATGATTTGATTAGAGTTTCGTGCTTATAACATGTTATGAAATATAAGAAATAGAGAATATATATATATATATATATAATAAATAGAAAAAGAGAGATTAGAGAGAAATTAATTTAGTATTATTAATTTTGGTTACATAATCCATAGAATTTAAAGGCTATTTATAAGATACTAAAAGACATATTTAAAAGACACGATCTTACACTAAAGGATATAACCCTTTATTTTTATTTCAAAAAAAATGACTTTTGAATAAATAAATAATTATTTGAATAAATTTATGGACATCCATTATATTATATAGTCTCATAACAAATAACAATTTTTTAAAAAATTCTTTCTAAATTTTTGAAGTTTGTAGAAGTTAGTGAAATTATGCATATGAATTTTTTTATTTTATTAAAAATAATATTTTTATATTAATACTCCATTATCTAATTTTATTTAAACAGTTTCACAAAATAAATATATTAAAATTTTAGTCAATAAAAATTATTTTATATTTTTTTATCCTGACTCACTAAGATATTAATAAAAGTTATTCATTTAATAGATAATTATCAAAATTATTATAAAAAATAAATTTTTATTAAATAAATTGTTTTGAAAATGCAAAATTTTTATTATTAAATATGTAAATTTAAAAATTACAAGCGTTTTGGGACATCCAAACGAATGCTACTGCGGAAGTATCAGTTGACAGTGGTTGTTTTTTCCATAAAAGCTAAAAAAAATATCACTGTAAATAGAAGAAAAGAGAGTCGTCCTATTTTATCGAATTTGTGTTTTGAGAAACCAAAAACATTTTCCAAATTATACAGACCCACAGCTTTTTCTCTTCTCAGCTGCTAGCCTCCTTTTAACTTAAAACCCTAGCTAAGCTCAAAATCCCCAAATCTACAGCTAGCACAAAACAAACAATCAATCGATCAACCATGGGAACTCACACGCCAAACCTCGAGTGCCGGATGTACGAAGCCAAGTATCCGGAGGTTGACATGGCGGTGATGATTCAGGTGAAAAACATAGCTGACATGGGCGCATATGTTTCACTTCTCGAGTACAATAACATTGAGGGTATGATTTTGTTCTCTGAGCTATCCCGACGTAGGATTCGCAGTGTAAGCAGTTTAATCAAGGTTGGCCGCATTGAGCCTGTGATGGTGCTTCGTGTCGATAAGGAGAAGGGCTATATCGACTTGAGCAAGAGGAGGGTTAGTGAGGAAGATATTCAAGCCTGTGAAGAGAGGTATAACAAAAGCAAGCTTGTTCACTCTATTATGCGTCATGTTGCTGAGACTATGGGCATCGATTTAGAGGTATTGTTCTTTTCCTGGAAATTTTTCTTTTATTTTTCAATTTTGATGTCCATTTTTCATGTATTTGGGAAATCTTTTGTGAATTTTATGAAACCAGTGATTACGTTTATATAAAGCTTCCCTGTAAACTACTGAACAGTATAGGCATCTAATTTTGATTGCCTTGGAATATCTACTAGAGATGCTAAAATCATAGTCTAGTGCACTGCAACCATCAATTCTCGTTGTTTGTCTGATTTGAGAGAGTGAAAGAAAGAGATTTCGATTTATTTCCTTAGAGAGACATTAGCGTCTGTTTATTTGAGAGTTCTTTGAAATGAAGTCCAATTGAAAATCTGATTAAGGACAATTCTGTATTGTTAATGGCTGAAGTTACGCCTTAATTTTAATCCCAGCAACATCCATTTAGCAGGCAGCCTTAAGTTAAAGCTTGCTCAGACTCGGCTTTATAATATTTGTTATAGATAGGATGCGTGTTATGCACATTGTGAATGATAATATTAGGGTTTAGCAGTTGATGGTGTTATAATAATTACAAGGGATGGAAAGTATCTTTATTAAATCTAATCTTACTTTGACTGTTTGTATGTAAATCAGTAGCTCAGTATATGGTTAACAACTTGACTGCAACTATTAATAGAAGGTTACAAGCTAATCAATGCTTGGGTAACACATTTTAAGCTTTGAACCCTAGTAGGCTTTCTTGCCTTGTCATTTCCACTATTTTTCCTTTTCATGGAAATCTGCAGATGAGATGTTAAAAAGGGAATTCTGATTGAATAGGGTAAAACAATTCAGTAATAACATCTAAAATTTTTTCTATGGGTTTCTTACATGATAATGAATATGGAAGTCCTATGGCAAGTTAAAGCTTATTGTATCGGATCACTTTTTGTCATGCTTCTTCCTTGAGACGCACATCTTATTGAGGGCAAACATGTGTTCTCATGATCAAGCATTTGAATACAATTGTAGTTATTGTATGTTTAACCAACTTAGTTTCTTACAACAGGAATTATACATCCATATTGGCTGGCCTTTGTACCGTAAATATGGTCATGCTTTTGAGGTGAGAATGCTTACTTTTTATGGAGTTGTTTTTTAATATCTTATAAAGTTGTCCAGGCAGACTTAAGGTGAGTGATGTGCAGGCGTTCAAGATAATTGTGACTGATCCTGATTCAGTTTTGAATTCCCTTACCCGTGAAGTCAAAGAGGTTGACCCTGATGGACAGGAGGTGAGGCTGTTTGCTAAACTCCCTTTTCACAATTTTGATTAGGACTAGAGATCACTGAGATTTTACATTGCCGTATAGGTTACCAAGGTAGTGCCTGCTGTGTCAGAAGATGTGAAAGATGCTTTGGTAAAAAATATTAGGAGAAGAATGACACCTCAACCATTGAAGATTCGGGCTGATATTGAAATGAAATGTTTCCAGTTTGATGGTGTTCTTCACATTAAGGTTACTTTCATTTTCTTCCTTTCCTTTTTACATCAATCAATTCCCTATTCTTTGGTCGGCATTCATTCAATTTACCATGACATTAGTGTTTATTGTGAATATATTATCTATTTGCAAGTTAGCATTATGTTTCACAGAGTTCTCTCTTTTTATTATTATTTTTTGTTCACTTCACAGGACGCAATGCGGAAAGCTGAGGCTGCAGGCAATAAAGACTGTCCAGTGAAAATTAAACTGGTTGCTCCACCACTTTACGTTCTCACCACGCAAACCCTAGACAAGGTTAGACTTTTGCCTATAGGAAAACGTAAAATTCCTTGTTTTCTCATAAAGCTCTTTAGGTTCTTTCGCGTTGGTTTTGCTTGGTGCACTCTTTCTTTATAACCCGAGTGTCATGGTATGAAGTTTATTTCATGTTTAATTGATATAGAGATACAGAAAGAGATTACAAAAATATGCTGGAGAAATGGGAAATTTTATAATATCATAGTTATTAATGGTGCAAGTTGCATTAAAATGCAAAGGGGTCTGGAAGCCTAGTTGCAAGGTGCAGTTGTGCACCTGAGTGACATGAGGTGCAAAAGAAATAAAATGGGATAATTAAAACTGTATAACTACATATATAGTCATACTAATAGCATAAAAAAATTAAAGCTATATAAGATAACTACACATATAGTCATATTCATAGCATAAAACATTTATGATTCTTGCATAGGCTTTTTAAAATCTAAATAAAATAAGGTATGGATGTTCAATTTTTTTTTTTTTTAACCCTTTTCTAAGGCAATAAAGTTGAACTAATTTTTTCTGGAAAAATAAAGTTAGGCTATGACATTTAGCATAGAAAATCTACAAATAGGAAATTCAAATCATGTCTGTTAGAGAGGAAAAGGGAAGGTTGTCAGAGTTATATTAAATGTCAAAATATGAAAAGTCAAATAGGAAGTGAAAGTTAGGTCATTACAAGCAAATCTTATTAGCTGGTCAAATCTCAAGCTTATATTTTTTTGTAATGAGCTGTAATCTTACATATATATATATATATATATATATATATATATATATATGTTAATTCCTAAAATATTGTGAAGGGGAACCTAGATGAAATAACTTAGAAAAAGAAAAGAACAGCATTCATGCAGAGCAAATATAATGGAGATGCGCCCCTTATGCTGCTTGAGGTGCGTGCCTATGGTAGATCACCAGCCTTCTTTGAGGGTTTGAGGTGCTACTTGGGGCTTGTGCCCGAGTCCTGTCTTTAATAACTTTGCTCAATATTTGTTATTGGTAATTTGTACCTTCTTGCATCAGTGAATAGTGGCAGCAAATGCTTTTTGCATGGCATTTGCTGTTTATGCTGAGCATTTATTGCATTGCATATAGTTTGGAATTTTGGATCCTTTTTGCAGTCATCACATATTAAATTGTTTTGATTCTGGTCTCAGTACTATGTGCCTTTTGTTCCTATCCTTTTCACAACTTATGTTGAAGATGTTCCTTTTCTTATTTCATCTCTGTTCTTTTGAACTTCTGCTGATTGGCAAAATAAATTTAGGGATACATCCAGGGAAAATCATTTGATTTCTTTGTGATGTGTACTGTACTTTGCCTAATCAAGTTCTTGGTAGCTTATTGTCTGCTGTCAAATTTGCTTAGTTGCCTCAGGAGACAGTAGCTAGTTACAGGTCTTTGTGCTATATCTGTTTATGCTGGTTAATGCTAGCTAGTCTAAATGTGCCTGGTGTTGTGTTGCAGAAACTCTTACCATAATCTTTCTATCTTCTAATTGACATAAGTTGTATTTTATGTGATGTATTGTTTGATTAAGAACGGATGTTAACTTGGCCACTGCTGCTTGATTATAAGCTGGTGTCTCTTTCATGATTCTATTTTTAATGCTTATACTGTGATTGTTCACTAAAGTAGAAGTTGAAGCTGTCGGCTGTCTATTTTTTGGTTGGAAGTCACTGGTTTATGCCTGGCAACATTGCTGACAAGGCATTTCTTGTTCCCTTTTTCATTAGGAGCAAGGTATATCAGTTCTCAGCAAGGCAATTGCTGCATGCACGGAATCAATAGAGCAGCAGAAGGGGAAGCTTGCTGTAAAGGAGCCGCCGAGAGCAGTGAGTGTCAATCTTTTATTTTCCACATCTAATTTCTATTTGTTTAAATATCTTGAGTTCATTTTTGCACACAAACACACATATATATAGGCACACGAGGGTTTGATCCAATTAAATTCAGTTTTAAATTGTTACAAACATGTAATATCCTTTTGGTGCTTGTCTGACTTGGTGCATTTATTTAGGTGAGTGAACGAGATGATAAATTGCTTGCTGAGCACATGGCTAAGTTACGAAATGACAATGAAGAGGTTAGTGGGGATGAAGATAGTGAGGAAGAAGAAGATACAGGGATGGGAGATGTTGATGTGGAAAATGCTGCTCCTGGCATTATGGAGTAGAAAAGGAAGCAAACATGGTTTGTTCTTGTTTTTGTTTGGACACAAATTTTTGGACATACACTATGGAGGATGTAGAAAAATGCTTTGCGTATATTGTATGCTTGAGCTGTTTTGCCAGAATACTTTGAGAGGATTCTTGTGGAGGATATATAGCACCTTATTACATCAAAACATTAATCAGATTGCTACTGTGCTAAAATTGTTCTCTTTCTTACTCTCCCTCCTATCTTGCCGTTGTACTTCCGTGGACGAGTTGCTCAACTAATTTCCACTGCTCACTGGTAATTGGCATATCTGCATATTCATTTATTTATTTACATTCATGTTTGATCATCTTCATGCTTTGACTTTTATGGGGTGGTACGCCCAACCCAAAATTAAAGCTGGAAAAAGTCCTAATGGACGTACAGGCACAAAGGCGTTCCAGCAATAATCAAAGAATGTTGTATCATAACTACGGTCTGATAAAAATCAATGCAACTAGATTGACCCTATTGCTTCTTACGCTGAGAATGATCTTTTTCTGAATGCAACGGCCACGGTAACGAGCTTGGTATTAATATACAGGTGTATCAGTTTCATAAGTTCAGAATCTGTTCTTGTTTTTGCTATATTCATAAATAATTGAATAATCAAAGAGTATATACCAAGTTTTTTTTCCATAGTAAATAGTGTCAAATCCTAATAAAGTTGAAACTGGAATGTAGCATTTAGGCACGCTTACACGATCACAAGATGGACTGGCCCGCAGCAGTACCTTGACCAACGCAGGCTCCATTGAAGAGACAGTTAGCTCACTTGCAAACATATCTGGGCGGGATCTTTGAGGCTAAGGAATATCTCCTATTACACGAATTCAATTTTCATTTCACCCGACAAGAGCACTTTTCTGCAGAATATAACCCATGTGCCTTTAGGTTTGTTGAACGTTGATTCGGGAGATCCGGACGTTTGCTATTTTCGAGCAAAGATACCGTTCACAGCTCAATTCTCCATAAGTTGCATTTGGTCAATCAGCAATGCAAGAAAACGTACATAAGATGTTACCTCAAACTCAAAGTTAATAAAATCTGGACCCATTTGGAATGCTATTAAGTTCATCAACTGTTTGAACAGCAAACCATCTATTATCACACTATAAAGTTTCGGAACTCCTAAAATTAAACATCGATCGAAGTAAAATCTTCATGGTCTTTTTCAATCTTCCTGGTGTTCCTAATTTCTCTTGCTATTACTACGATTACTACACTCACTCATCAATTGGTATTGCCAGTGTTTAGTAGTAGATTTTGGATCAAATTGAAAGCAATCTTGCTGGATTAATTACTAAGAGTTTTCCACGAATCCAATCAAAAACTTCAAATCTGAGTTCTTTTCAAATTTTGTTTTAGCTCATAAAAAAATCACTGGTAGTCAAGTTCATTATGTCAATGAAGATATTTCTAAGCTTGGCTTAAAATCTATTAATTGCAACAACAATAATAAACGAGCCCTATGTCTTCTTATACACATGCTTCTACATAATGTCTGGTATTAAGGCCAGGGGTGATTTCTGTTTGAGGTTTAATCTTCCATTTCTCTAGAATATATATATATCACTCGTTCTCCTCCAAACCCCTAGACATGGGTTTAAATGCGGCCAAAATGACAGCAACTTTACAAGCAAGAAACCCAATCGTTCCAGCCAAAAGTTCTTTTGGAGTCAATACCAGTGGAAGATCTTCAAGGCTATACTTCACTGCTACAGAGCTGAATCCTATTGCCAATGCCAGACCTAATACTGGTCCCTTAAACGCTCTAAATACCTGATCAATCCTGCTTGTATTTCCAGAAATTGGCGGTGAAGCTGGTAATCCATCAACAGATCTTTGCAATAACAACAAATATAAGAAACCGACAGTTCCACCAATAAAGAATGCAAAAGCTTCATTTTCTCCAGCTGACACATTTGCTATTACTGAACCAACAAAAACTAGAGCAGCGTCATAAGATAACAAAGATAGTTTCAAATCAGCATACTCTCTCATGCTTTCCTCATTAGAAATCCTGCCACCGGACACTGACATCAATTCCGGAGGGCTTTTACTGAGGATATTGAATGGGTCAATCCCATATAATTCTGAAACATGTGCAGGTCTTAATTCCACCAAAGATATGTCACTCCCCTCTCCGAGCAAGACATCGTCAGCTTCAAAATCATATTGGAAGCTAGTAAACTGAATCTTCTCTCCATCATTTCCTTCCAGTGAAGATTGACTAGTAAGGACTGTAAGGCTCACCCCACCTAATCTCCACCGACCTGACTTGGAAATTTAAGACAGAGGAAAGGAAAACCCATTGTTACAATGTCCAACAATAATGCAATCTAGAAATTATATATTCCAATGGTATCTCGAGAACCTATCTTAATAATATGATTCTGGAGAATATTTCAGAAAGGTAACCTCCGGACCCTTGAATGGTGTGTTTATATAATTATAAAAAAGGCAATATTTTTCCGAATGCATTTAAGCGTATGTAAAGCGGGCTCCCCAATAAATGTCCAACAAAATTTTGGTCTGGAATAAAAATACACTTAAAGGAGACCAACCTGATTCAACACTGACCCAAAGAGCTTCAATCCTCTCCAATTTTGGTCCCTCAAAAGTGAATTCATCAACAGAACCTCTTTGGAAATGAAGTGAATCATATTCAACCATGCCTGTGGATTCTGAATGATTGGACTTGAAAATTGTCGGTATTCTCTGCAATATAGAGTCACCATTTGTGTCTATCAAGCATAGGAGTACTCCAGCATTCTGATCGCTCAAACTTGAGCCATAGACATCGCTTGTTTGTAGCTTGACCTTAAATAAAGACCGAGATCTACCAATACAGATTGATTTAAAATCAGTTCCTTGTGAGGTTTCAGTGCAAACTTTCAGTTCTGTGGCTTCCAGAAGGCGTGTAGGTTTTGCATAGCCTTGAAAATCTGAAATAGATCATCATTAGTATTTAATGATGTGTTGATAGCAGCATTCACCAAAACATAAAGAATGCTTGCATGTCATGCCAATGAAAACGGGTACAGAAGAGAAGCAGCCTGCATGACACTAGTATGAAAGAGATAAATGGATGCTATAAGCAAAAGCAAGATAGTTGACAACGTCTTCTCTACTGAGTATCCATGTAATTTGAAGTCTAATGGTATTTTGGAATGAACATGGATTGTTTATATCTAGTTAATTCACTGCATGTGAATTGATATCAGTTTTGGATCCAAATATTCAGAAAACAGAATACCTCATATTGTCTCACATCACAAGTTGTGCTTCCCCATAAAATATATTAAAGATTATTGCAAAAGAAATTTGTGTCATCTTTAAATACAAGGTTAAGCACAACTTGTCCTAAGAGACAAGTGCCTAGCACCTAGACAGGAATATGAGGCACCATGTATGGACAACAAGACTAGAGGCAATAAGCCCTGGCTACTGGTGCACAGAGATGGCATGTATCTGAGATCCTATCAGATGGATTTGTCAAATGTCAATTAATCGTTCTTTAAATGCATGATCCATCCCTCAAACTCAAAATATTGTCCAGTATCCCAAATTAATTGATCTTAACCAGCCTCTTTTTTTGGTATTGTATTGTACTGCAGTATCCATTACAGTGGAAATGCAAAGCACTGTAGATAATATGTCAATAATGAAAGCGGGGTTACTGAAGTCTATAGATTGATAGGCACACTAAAATAGTATGTTAATTAGCATTTAAAATTAAATGGTTCTTTGTCTATTTGAAACCAGTCCAAGAATGGTAAATTAGTTTGTGATATCTATAAAATGATCTCTACAGAAATTAGATAATCATAATAGTCCAACAGAAAATCCATATGGATTGCATGTCCTGAATGAAGTCAATGCATTCCTCCTCTTCTTTAAACAAGGATGTTAATATTAAGTTACATGGTGATCACTGCAGAATAAAGACATTAGCATAAAAAAGTAACAACCATAAAGCCAACCCAGAACATATAAGCCAGATAAAATAGATTCAATAAGGAAGGGCTGATTGGTTCCCATTCACACTTAAGAAAAGCATCATAAGCTCCATTAATATCATAATGCACTTGTAGGTTGACGAGGACATTCTTCCTAGCTGGATTGTAACAGACACTCTTTGACAGTCAAAAAGGAGACCTACATATTCCAACACATGCAATTCAAATACTGCCGGTTACACACATAGCCCTCCACCAATACAAAACCATTGGCACTTCTGTATTCTTGGTTCATCAGGCTTCGACTGAGGTTTGAACTTGCAACCTCACAACAGAAGATGACCCCATTACCATTGAGCCCAAAACTAATTAGTAGGAATCATTTTATTTTATTTTATTTTTTAAAAAATGAATCTGTTGAGATCATGTAAATGATAATATCAAGGATACTTTAAAACCAACTTCAAAACATATCTACAGCTGTGTTTTTAGAAGATATATAACTATCCATTAAAGCAAAAAGAATGAGACTTTGTTACACCAGATCTGCACTTATTTATCCATTTATCATCCATCTATCTATAAGAATAATGACTTCCCCAATTTATTATTTTTAATATATATAATGTATTCTGGTTTTAATAACAATGTTGTATTTAGTTGAATGAAACTCATCTGAGTGAGTAAATCAATTTTATTTGCTCATTTCCATGCTTGCAAACCTGTATTCAGACAGAGGCATTTTGAAAGAAATGGAGTGCTTTTACAAAACATTACTTCATTTCGTCTAATGACAGTGAAGTCTATCCTTAAAATAAAATCATATCATTCGACTCAATTAAGAAGTATAAAACACATTATCTAAAATTTATCACAAAATCAAAAGCAATGAAATATAATAATGGAATTGAAATCTTCACATGATATGTATAGGGCAGAGCGAGAAGTTCACAGAATTAGAAGGGTACTAAAGGCACTAATTTTAGAATATTATCAGAAAACCGAGAAATCAATTAAACTCGAGAAGCACAAAAAACATATTTTTCGTACCTTGAGGAGATTAAACTTTGCCCTCCGGGCGAAGGGTACTCCCCGTATACTGAAGAAAATAACATATTTTTGAAGAAAAAGAAGGTAGCAAAGATTAGATGAAATTGTTACCTTGGAAATCGGACTGTTTATAACACTTGATTATAGCAAAGCGAGAGCGATGTTGCTCATATTGGATTAAAAACGTACTTCTTCTTCTCCTTAGGCGAGTAGGTATCGTTGGATGTTTCCTCTTCTCTTGGAGACTATTATGGTTTACTGTGAATATAGCATGACTCAGAGAAACTGCCTCCATTGCCATGCCACAACTACTACGCAAGAACAAACAGCACAGAGAGTGGTTAACATTTGAACGGGACTGCAGATTTTTTTTAATCAAAAGATTCAATGAGTTAAGAGTTTTTGTGAATTGCGTTTGTAGTCCAACGGTTAGGATTAATTGCCTTCCAATCAATTGATCCCGGTTCGACTTTCTCTCATACATATATATATATATATATATCTCTCTCTTTAGCCGTTAAGTTTATAATAAGTTTTATTTTTGTCTTTGAACTCCTGCATAATATCTGAATTTATGAATTTTACGGTTTTACAATTTATCTTAATTTAATATTTATATTTTAAACACCTCAATTTATAAACTTAGAGTTACGATTTTAAATAAAATAAGTATAGGGCTTACTGTTAGCCAAAACAATTTTACCATGTTATAATATTAGAATTAATTTATTTTTAGATGATAATTATTATTGTAACAGATTTATCTTTATCACTTTATTAGATTAGAAAGTATATAAATACCTCTGTACCTATACGTATGATAGAGTGAATAAGAATATTTTCCTCCAGAATTTCTCTCTAAGTTTTCTACATGGTATCAGAGCTATCATGGAAGATTTAGAGAAGGATGAAACCAAACACACACCTTATGATCCTACCCTACCAATCGTAAACATGAATCCAAACTATGTATCCTTGCCACAGTCAATAATTGTGCAGCAAG
>CANUEP010128065.1:0-11991 GCA_947857235.1 Jatropha podagrica | reverse complement strand
CCCCCCCCCCCCCCCCCCCCCCCCCCCCCCCCCCCCCCCCCCCCCCCCCCCCCCCCCCCCCCCCCCCCCCCCCCCCCCCCCCCCCCCCCCCCCCCCCCCCCCCCCCCCCCCCCCCCCCCCCCCCCTTGATTGCAAAACCTAAATTTAAATAAAATGAAACAGTAATAATAAAAATAGAGAAAATCAATTAAAGAAATAATTCCAACCAATGGTCATCTCCGTGCTAGTTCAATAGTGTTGATCATGGATGCAAATATAAATTCATTAATCAAATCAATAAATTGGTTACAATTGCCGAAAATGCTTTTGACAACTTTGTCTTTTCGTAAAATTTGATTAAACAAAACAATGCGTTATAAATAATCCTTACTAACAAATAACCCTTGACACGCATATAAGATTCAATTTATTGTAAGCATTAGGAATGAGAAATACCCGATTCTAACCAATAAATCACAAGCGTAATTTATTCAAATTAGATTATTTACCTTGTTAATATAACTTAAAATTTTGATTCTTGTCAAGTTATATCAATTTCTACAAATGTTAACTTCACCAAAAGAGATTATAATTAGTTATTTAATATAATATCAATTTTTATTTAGTGATCAAATTAGTGTAGTCACGTATCTACAATTTCATAAGCCTCTATTATTTGTGGATCCGTCTGCATTGTGCTTAAAGCACCGCTATATTTGAGTTGTAGATCACCTAATTTAAAAAATAAATTGAAAAATCAATAAATATTCCAATAAAAATAATTTAATAGAGATTAATAGAGTAAATAAGAAAATATATTGAAAGAATAAATTGACAAAACCAATAAATAATTCAATATAAATAATTTAATTAACCTTCATAATAAGAAGCAGTCAAATTTGACAATCCTACAACTGGCAGAGAACTATTTGCGTTGTAAAAATCTTCAAGTATTTTGCCTTCATCTGCTGCATTGTTCCAAAATATTAAAGATATTTTCTTCAATCTAGAAAAAAAAATAAAGTTAGTAAATTTTAGAGTAATCTATAATAAATAAATTTAATAATGAAAAATTATTAAGATAGTAATTACTCTCTTGTCATAATTATGAATTCTCTTTTCACCCCACTAGTTATATTTTGTGTTGGTTTGACATGGACAATAATTGCTAAAATATCTGAAAAATATAATATTTAATAAGATTATATAACATAATATAAGCAATATGTTTTTAATTAATTATAGATGTATCAAACAAATCTAATGATTTCGTCTTGTTGTCCTTGGCATATTCTTTCACATTATTGAATGTATTCAACTTATATTGCAATATTTCTTTTGGAATTGATCTTTCATGCTTCTTTAACATGATATACTTATTGAGGTTTAACTTTAATCTCTCATGAACATTAGAATAAGAAACACTAACTGCTCTAACACGTCCATTAGTTATAAGATAAGTTTTTCCAACCTCTAAAGAACTTTCAAAATATTATATTACTTCATTAAGTATCGTAGCTAAAATTTGAATTCCTTATAGAAAAAATAAATCATAATTAATAAAATAAAATATGATTTTTCACAAAATTAATAATTAAATAAAATATTTACCTTAGAATCTAGAAAAAATATTTTTCTTATCTGTCCAATATTGGTTAATGATTGATAAGATTCTACAGAGTTAATCTTAAAAACTAATAATTTGAGATTCTATTCTCTTTGTCCTACTTCAAGAGTGTCGATTGAATCATCCTGTATAATTTCTGAAATAAAAAATTAAAATAATTTACCTTCTTACATCAATGAAAATAAATAAAATAAAGCATGACAAAGTAAAAAAAAAATATTTTATTGATTATGTAACGATCGCTAGAGAAAGATATTTAATCCTATTTTATAAAAATAATAATGATAAATATTATAAGAATAATAATAATCATCTCCTAGAAAAGTCAAAAATCGGATCCATCCATAATGAACAATGAACAAAAACAAACAAAGAACCTATTTGCTAATCCCTAACGCAGTGTACCTCATGACCGGCTCCTCCTTCCCTCACAACCAATCCTAAACCAAAAAGTTCACAATGAACACCATTAAAGATTCAAAGAATCATTACGACCAACGCAAACCCTGAAAAGGAAAAAATATAAAATAAAGTTCTCACCATTCTTTTTTTTAATCGGTAATTGTGTGTGTTTTGCTTTTTGAGCTACAAACCATGGCATCAAAGCCACAAGTCCATCTTTTCACTATACAAGGGTCCCCTCTGCTTTCAAGTTCTCTCGCTATTCGAGCTCTTATCACTCCAAAAGATGATTCTTCTAATTTTGAATCTAAATATTAGTGACATTAGTACCAGTATTGATAATGGGTCTAAGGCTGAGGAGTATGTTAGTGGTGAGGAGTTTGAAAGTGCATCAGAGAAGCCTTTAGTTGGCAATTCAGATGATGAAATAAAGAGATAAATCTATTAACAAATAAATCTATAATAAAAATAACAACTTATATAAATTTATAATTTAAAAAACAAATAAAGAGATATAAGAGTTACTAAATTATAACAAATATAAATAACAACTATTATATTAATTTATAAATAGAGAGAGTTAATACTTACCACAAGAAGAATGCATGATAGCAAACTTAATAATTTTAATTCAAAATAGCAAAAGCTTGAAGTATTAATTATTGATAGTCAAAAGCAATAAATTATTGATAGCGAAAAATAATCAAAACTAAACATCTATATATAGTGGTATGATAGAACAAATTTCTAATTAGAATCGTATTAAAGGACAAATTCCTAATTAAAATAGAATTAGATTAAAATTATAATAATAATAATAATTAGAATAGGAAAATAAACACAATATAGTCTCAACTTAGCTATTAAGACTAAATTGTCCTTAATAATATTTTTTATCGATTAGAATACGTAGGGACGTTTTGGAAATCCAATGTTCCCCTCCCCATTGATACTTTTATATATATTATAGATAGATTATAGATATAGATATAAATAGTGTGTCATAAACATGTGTATGTCTTACTTGTTTAAAAATTATCATATCTTGTATATTCTCATATTTTGTATATTCTCATATATTGTGTCCTGTATCCATGCAACTTAGCTCCTAGATATATGAGACTATTCGATATATCAAGTCAATCAATTAAGGTATTTTTTACTTACCAATAAAAACTGCGTTTTTTTTTATGTCATTAAAGTAAGAAATTAAGTTTTTTTATGTTTATAATTTATTACAAATGATTATTTATTTATTTAAAATATTAATGTATTACTTATCCTTTGTAGTGTGTCTTACTTGTGTATTTTTTAAAAATTATCGTATTTCATACGTTCTCATATCTTGTATCCTATATTCATGCAACCTAACTCTTGGCATATGAGACTATTTCATACGCAAAGCTAATCAACCAAATTCTTTTTTTAATTACTAATTAAAAATGAAGTTTTTTTAATTTATGTTTATGTCATTGAAATAAGAATTTTTTTTAATTTTATGTTTATAATTTATTACAAATGATTATTTATTTATTTAAAATATTAATATATTACTTATTTTGTATATTATGTGCTAAGCATATGGATATCTTAATTGTATAAAAATTATCATATCATATATATTCTTGTATCTTGTGTCTCGTGTCTATATAACCTAGCTCTGGTATATGAGACTATTTCATAT
The DNA here is from genome assembly GCA_947857235.1 of Jatropha podagrica. NCBI lineage: Eukaryota > Viridiplantae > Streptophyta > Magnoliopsida > Malpighiales > Euphorbiaceae > Jatropha > Jatropha podagrica. The sequence goes on along the minus strand of CANUEP010128065.1, from coordinate 8,299 downwards.
AACAAGCCAATCAATCAATATTTTTTTAATTATCAATAAAAATGAAGTTTTTTTAATTTATTTTTTTGTTGTTAAAATAAAAAATTAAGGTTTTTTTATTTTATGTTTATAATTTATTATAAATGATTATTTATTTATTTGAAATATTAATGTATTACTTATTATGTTTAATATGTTCTAAGTATATGTATATCCTACTTGTTTAAAAATTATCATATCATGTACATTTTCGTACCTTATATCCCGTGTCCATGCAATCTAGCTCCTAGTATATGAGGCTACTCCATATCTTAAACTAATCAATCAAAATGCTTTTTTTAATTATCAATAAAAAGTGAAGTGCTTTTTTTTAAATTTATTTTCATGCCATTGAAATAATAAATTAATTTTTTAATTTTAAATTTATAATTTATTACAAATGATTATTTATTTATTTGAAATATTAATGTATTACTTATTCTGTATTATGTGTCCTAAGAGTATAGATGTCATATTTTTTAAAAAATTATCGTATCTCTTACCTTTTTCGTATCTCATGTCCCATATCCGTACAACCTAACTCTTAACAGTTGAGATTACTCCATACACTAAGCTAATCAGCTGAGGTTTTTTTTTTTCATTACTGATTAAAAATAAAGTGTATTTTTTAATTTGTTTTTGTGTCTTTGAAATAAAAAATTAAGTTTTATTTCATTTTATGTTTATGATTTATTATAAATAATTGTGTATTTACATGAAATATTAATATATTACTTAGTTAGTGTAGGTATTCTAAATGTGTGAATGTCTCACTTTTTAAAAATCATATTTGTAAGCATGTAAATTATTTACTAATTATTTTGTAATAAGAAAAAAATTATATTAATATATTAGTGTTAGATATAATCTTTTTTTATAGATCTTATCTTGATAAAGACATTATTTAAAATAATTTATATTTTTATAATTATATCTTATTTTCTTCAACTGTTTTAAGTAATTATTGTTCTGCTCATACTTGACTTTTTCAGAGACTTATATTTAGCTTCTCTACAATGTAAACTGTTCTGTTTATATATACACGTTATTATTTTTATATAGATATAATCATTTATTAACAATTATAACCTTGCTTTCTCTAATAAATTAAATATATCTATTTATATATTGTAAACCTCCATCCATATCAATAGACTAAACTCACTTTTTAAAATTATTATTTATTAATGATAATTATAATTTTTCAAACTAATTTATTCTGAATCTTTTAAATTCTAAATTTTCAAAATTTTCATTTGTTATATTATTTATATTTTTAATTAGATTAAATTTTTTTTAAATAAAATAAAACAATCTGCTAAATGTGCATGTGTTTACCTAATTTATTAATAAATGCAAACTATAAATGCTGAAATATAATAATTAATAATATAGTAAGAAATAATAATCATTTAATTTAATAAAGATTAAACTAATAATTAGCACAAAAATAGTCATTTCAAAATCATAAATTTTTATTTGACTATATAAATAAATAAAATTAAATAGAGTATTTTGTAATTTATTATCATAATTACAATTTATAAATTTTTTAATTATATTTATTAAATTAAATTTAAACATTATGAATTTTAGAATTATTTATCTGAAAATTAATTTAATAAAAATTGAGATATAAAAATTTAAATTAAATATTAAAAATTAATATTTATTAAATTGTTTATACATAGCATAATATATAACTATAGAACTAAATAGAATTGCATTTTTTAATTTTTTTTATTAGTTGTAATTAATTTATATAAATAATTATCACAAGATTCCTTCTTTGTTACTAAGATAGACCGAAAAGCCATAATATCTTAAAACGATATTAGAATAATATGTAATAAATAATTATTTATTATCAATATATTTATCAATATTTAAAATTATTAATAATAAAAATTAGTAATAATTTGATTAAACAAATATTAAATGTTTTTATTTTAATTGACTCATTTAAAATTAATTCAAATAAAAATTTTACATAATAAATCGTTTAGTAAATGTGATGAATCGTATGATATACATAAAAATATTTTAAATATAATTTTTAAATAACTATAGCTAAAATATGTTTTTCACAATAAGAATTTTGTAATATATTTTATTTTATTTTAAAATTTTAAATTGAAAATTTATTAAATAGTTTTAAAGTTGAAATGTTTGTGATATAATTTAGATTAGTCGCATTTTTAAAAAAGATTAGTTAAATAGAGCAACAAATTCAAATAAAATTGCACAATATATTACAATAATAAAAAATTATTAATAATATTATAATTGAGAAAATTTTAAATCAATAAAAAATTATATACTAAACTCATGCATAGCATGGGTATAACGCTAGTAGTTTTTATAAAAGTAAAAAAAAATTATATATTTTAGTTTTTGATCACTTTTGGGATTTCAAGAATTTGTCTATATATATATTTATTTTTCCAATACACTGAGTAAGTAATACTATCACCATATCTAAAATAATTATAATTATCAATTCAGATCTTTTGCTTATTTCTTTTTTTTTTTTACTAGTAGTAAAAAATAATTTTTCATTATAATTGTATATATAGATATTGATTTAAGGTTGAGGGTAGGAAGTTGACAATTGAGTGATGACTTATTTTCTTTTTGGGCAATTATTAAGGTTTTAAAAATTTGCATTATAAATTAAGGACTGAAGATTTAATTTTAGAGATTGGACTGAATTTTATTTTCAGATCAATTCATTATAAAAAAAATAAAATTAAATATACAAGAAGTAAAATTACAAGCTTTTATGATAAAGTGCAATACAAGTTAAACAATTCTGTTTATTTTAGTCTAAATAAAAATTTATATTTTAATATTATATAGATAAAAAAAAAAAAAAAAAAAAAAAAAAGTAGAAGACTACAAATATAGAACAAGTATGGGCAATGTGCAAGAAATGTCATAAAAAAGATCAGTAATAGTAACAATAATAATATACTTTTAGTAATCAATTGGGCCCGGCCCATTTTGCAACAAAAAAAGTAAGTGAAGCCCTAGCTTAAGAATAGCAATATACCACTATAAAACTCTATTTTTGAACCCAAACCCAATTTCAGCGGCTCCTCCTTACCTCGTTGCTGGCATTCGTAGGGTTTTTTCAAGCACAACCATGGTAAGCCGCAATCTGCTTTTCCCTCTCCATTTCTTGCCTCATATTTTTCTTAATTAATTCTTTGGATGTTGTGGTTTTCTGAAATGAGCTTTCAATCTTGTGAGTGCATGGACTTTAGTACAGTTTCTTCCTTTCTTTTGCTATTTTTCTTCATTGTGCTGAATTGATTTTTCGCTCTATAATGGATTTTGCTGTGTTTTTCATTTGGGTTTACTGGTTGGCTATTAATTATGAAATTAGCTGCAAATTAGGTTTTGAAAGAAAGTTATGGGCATGAAAGTTGGAATTGTTTTGTGCTGTGTGATGCAATTGTACAAGTCGAAGACCCAAAACTAAAAGTTGTTTCTCTGGATTTGAATAGCGGAGTACTAATTAACATCAAGTGAGAAACTGCCAACGAATTCCTCTTTTTTTCTTATTTGAAGTATGTTAGTTATAGAATTGCATACGGTCATTTGCGTTTGTTAAATCTTATGATTACGTGATCTACGCATTTCTCCCCCATTTTCTTGAATGTTTTGGTATATTCATTTTAGTGTTTCATTTATTTTTTTTTGAATTAATTTGTTTTGTAGAATCGGAAATTCTTGCTGTTCTGTTCATTTCAAATGTATTCTTTGCTGGAAAAATTGCATTCCGTCTTTTTCTTGCATGTTTTGGTATACGAATCTCAGTATTTCATGTGTTGTTTCTAAGTAATTTCTGTTGTCAAATTGGAAATTCTTGGTTTTTTGTTCATTTAAGCATGATCATTGCAACAAAAATTGCATTCCTCGTGTTTCTTGCATATTCTGTTATATGCGTCTCAGTGTTTCACCTGCTGTTTTGAATTAATTTGTTTTGTTAAACTGGAGATTCTTGGTGTCTTGTATGTTTCAGCTGTTATCTTTGCAGGAAAAATTAAGTGTTGAATCATTTGTTTAGCTATTTGTCAACGTTTTCTTATCTATGGAAGTATAGTATTTGCTATTGGACGTGGCTTAGTTCTTTTTTTTTTTTTTCACTTGTATTTGTAGGTGAACGTTCCCAAGACAAAGAAAACATACTGCAAGAGCAAGGAGTGCCGGAAGCACACCTTGCATAAGGTCACACAGTACAAGAAAGGGAAGGATAGCCTTGCTGCACAAGGTAAACGCCGTTATGATCGCAAACAGTCTGGATATGGAGGGCAGACAAAGCCAGTTTTCCACAAGAAGGTACTATTTAATATTCAACATTCAAAAAGCTCAAAATATGGCCCATTCATCAAAGGTCTGATCTTGAATTGTTTTGTGATTTTCTAAACAGGCCAAAACCACCAAGAAGATTGTTCTTAGGTTGCAGTGTCAAGGTTGCAAGCATGTGTCTCAGCATCCAATAAAGGTATGTATTTGATGGAAAAAATCTCTGTTTGATTTGATTTCTTGGTAATGTTGCCCATGGCTTGTTTTTTCTACAGAGATGCAAGCATTTTGAGATTGGTGGAGACAAGAAAGGGAAGGGAACTTCTCTTTTCTAAATACTATTTTATGGGTTTGATTTGGATGTTATTTACCTGTGTTGGAGAAAAATCTAGAATTTTTGTTAACTTTGTTTTGTTGGCTTATTCTGTTGTCAGTTCGAGACAATGTACTACTTGTTTATGATGGTAATTTTGACAATCAATAGCAATCAAGTTTTAGTTGGAATTAACAAGCTCTTTTAATTTAGTTTTGGATTTTAAAGATTATATTGGATGACATAAACATTGCAATTTTTACTATTATATGGTCAATAATGTAGGGAACTTACCTCGCACTCTCACTTGCCAAATCTCATGTTGGACTTGTGATGTTGAAAGCTTGGCAAAAAGATGCTCGTAAGGAATGCTTGTTCATGATCGTATGCTTGTTCAAGAGTGGCCTTTATTATTGATTTTATGCCTCTCACTCTCTCTCTCTCTCTCTCCCTCTCTCTCTCTCTATGAATCATTTTGACCCACTAGAAGAAAACGGATTTGACTGCTGTATTGAAGAGACCCTTTTGAAGCTAAATCTTATATGCAACTCGGCTTGAATTTATGGTCAGTGTTCATGCGAGGAATATTGTTCAAATTACCTCTAGTTCCCTGGAATTTGTTGGTGATGTGTCTATTCGAGTTTGCTAATGGCTGCGAAGCCCAGTACTGTAGGCTTGCTTTAGTTTGTTAATGGCTTTCAATAGCAAAGGGTTGCCCTAATTTGACTCATTTAACTATAGAATCTCGTTCAAGTATCGGGAATGAAGGTTTGTTGGCCAATATTGCACCAACTTCAAATCCATCTTAATCAAGGACTGCCTAGTTGATGGGGAATCTAGGAATTGCAAGTCTTTGATCACTTGTGTATCTCCAGCCATTGTTAGACACTGACATTTTCTTATCAATTATTTGATCTCATTGAGGTAGAAGGAGAGATTAGGATCGGAACAAGGGAGGCAAAGGCAGTAGATGGTGGTGACTACTTGTTCAAGTGCTTGGCGACTTTTTGTTGTTTCGGTGTTTACTATTTGCTGCTTCCATGACAGATGGTGTTTGTTTCAGTGGCAATAGATCTGATGACGGTGTCGTGGTGGTGTTGGTGGTAACTGTTCCTTTTATGGAGGCTGATATTTGCGTGGGTGAATAGATTAGAATGATGGTTTGGTGAATGAGAAAGTGAAGGAAAATAGAGGAAAGTGAAGAAGAAAAGGGTCGAGTTAAAAGATACAATACACCTACATTTTGAAACTTGAGGTTTTTTTTCTAATTTATTGGATGATTGATTTTAAATTAAATGGTGTTTATCTGTTGGAAACGTTTAAAGTTATTATTTTACATTTTTTGGTAAAAAATTGGGGTATGCTTCTTGTTATAAGTTTGTGACAAAAATGTAGAAAAAATTGATTTTTGAGCACTTGTACATTGACAAAAATGTCTCAGTTTATTAATTTTTTCTTTTTACTCTAAAATATATGTGTGAATATAAATTGTCTTAAATTGAATGAAAGCTCATTTTTATATAAATTGTATTGCATACAAAAATCATATGCAAATTGGGCATTATTCCTTTATATAATAGCCAAACACAAATACTGTATTTAAACTATTTATAAAAAAAAGATTTTATTGGTACTAATTTTTTAAATAAATTTTGGTGCAATTGAAAAAAATTATAATCATTTATTTGCAAAAATTATAAATTTTGAGATGTTGATTTCGGAGTCAGCATCTTTATTGAAGTGATTGGGTGAAAAAAAAAAATTATTTTTTTACTTTAGTGTTTGTGGGATGAAATTAGTTATTTTCATAACTATTTTAATATTTTTTTATAAAATGCTAAAATGCTAAATATTATATAAATTAAATTTTTTAAAAAATAATACTTCATTTAGCATTTCAACTTATCAAAAAATTCAAATTTGTTAAAAAGCAATACTGAATATAGTCTAAATAAAAATAAAAATCAATTTGATTCTTGAATTTATTTAATGGAATCAAAAGGTAAAATTTAACCTTTTATGTGATTTTAATTTCTGAATTTATTTAAAATGATTACAAATGTCATATTTTACTTTTTAGATTAATTTAATCTCTAAATTTATTTTAAATTTTTTATAAATTAATGAATTTATTCAATTTATCAGAATTGACTTTTATCTCTTTTGTTTTTTACTAAAAATATACAGATTAAACTTTTTTTGCACCTCTGGATAGAATTTTAAAATGTATAAAAACATAATTTCTTCTAACACAATAAATTTATAACACATGTAATGTAATTTTAATTTGCTCAATATAAGAAATGCATAGATTTCATATGCAATAACTCAGAATTATAAAGTCAATTTTTAAATTTTCAAAATTAATACATATTTATGAACTAAAAATCATTAGTTAAAGTGAAGATAGACACAATATATTTTATATATCTTTTTTCTCCATTTCATAATTAATTAATTATTTTTAACATATTGTACTGTTTAATCCCAATTATAATTTTAAATGCTTGAAATTATATTGAAGAATTAATGGGTAAATTGAATTTTAAACAACTCCAAGAGTTAATTTGACCCAAAATATTAAATTGGATCATTTTAACTATTTTAAACAAGTTTTAAGGTTAAATCACATCTGCTCAAACAAGTTCATAGGTCCGATTGACATTTCTTCCTACTAAATATGGGTTTTTCATTGAGCAAATATCAATATTTACTTATTCTTGCAAATTGTAGTATGTGTCATATTTCCCTGCAATTATATAGAATAAAGTAATTCTTCCCAAACTTAAAAGAGAAATTTAGAAACAAAAAGTCTCCTACACGAATACTTGCATTCTATTAGTTCGATCTTTTATATATATTAATCTTTTTTATAACATGTATTGCACTTTGATTATGCTTGTTATACTTATTTTTGTATTTATTATATCTATATAATATTAAAATATAAATTTTTATTTAGATTAAAATAAATACAATTGATTAATTTATATTAGATTTTGTTATAAAAACCATTTGCAATACTACTTCTTAGTACTTAATTGAAATACCCCGAAATTTTTATTTCAAAACTATTTCCATTTAAATTTAATCGTTAAATTTTTAGCCAATAATATTACGCCACTTAATATTTATTGGGATAGAAAAATCATTTTTGGTTCGCTCTAAATTTTTCGATTAAAAGATCGAACCAATTATTTTACCGAATTAGACGCCGAATCGGATATTTTTGAAAAATACTATGCGTCACTATTTTTTTCTCCACGGCAACTTACCTTGGACGGTTTATTTTATTTAATTATTAAAAAATTTTATTATTTTATTTAATTATTTCGTTTTTGGAAAAAAAAAATAATAATAATAATTTTTTTTAAAAAGGGATCGTCTTCTTCTTCTTCTTCGTTATCGACCCCACTGCCTCCTCTCTCTGCACCAGCCACCTCCACTGCCTCCAGCCACCACCGCCTCCAGCTCCTCCTTTCTTCTTCTTCTTCTTCTTCTTCTTCTTCTTCTTCTTTCTTTCTTTCTTTCTTTCTTTCTCTCTCTCTGTCGCTCCTTCCCTCTGACTGCGCGACTTCCAGCAGCAGCCAGCCTCCTCTCCAGCGACTTGCAGCACCGCCTTGAGCCACCAGCAGCTCCTCCCTCTCGCGAGCAGCA
>CANUEP010127983.1:0-14888 GCA_947857235.1 Jatropha podagrica | reverse complement strand
GCTAAGGAATAGATTCTTCTAAGCTTGTTTAAGCTTATTTGAGAGGTTAGTGCACTTCAATTTCTCAAGTTTTCAATTTTTAGGTTTTTGATGAATTTTTGAGAATGTGTGTGAATTGTGTGGGGAATGAGACTTTGGTTGTTTTAATGTGATTTTTCCTGATTAGTAAGCATGGTAGATTGGTTAAATGGGAAGGGAATACCTCCTTCCCCATTAACTAAGAGTGGCCGAACCACTCATGGTGAAGGACACCTTGTGTCCTTTGATTTTTATGCTAAATTTGAACTTGAATGAGTTTTGAGATGTGTTTTCTTATGATTTATGAAATTAATTTGGAAAGAAACCATTTCCTATTTGATTTTGAAAGAATGGCCGAACCTTAGTAAGGTGAAGGGCCTTTGTGTTTCTTTGATTTTCAAGCTTGATTTTGATTTAAATAAGCTTATTAATAAGTGATTTGGTGATGGTTTAAGCTTCAAATTGAATTTCAATGGGTAAGTATTCTTTTCATGACTTAAAGAAGGTTTTTGAAGTATTAAAAGAGTCTTATGATTACTTGTTTGAGGAATGGATTTAATGATTTTAAAGAGTGATTTTAAGTTGACAATTAGTACTTTTAATGGAGGCATTATGAAAGAATGTAAGTTAAGTGGTTTTGAATTAATAAGTGCTAATTTTAAAATGTTTTTTAATAAGGAAGGGTGAATGAGAAGTAAGATTTATTGTGGGGGAATGCATTTATTTTAGGCTCTACTATACATGATTGACATGGGGTATGATAAGATGTATTGCGATATGTGAGCATGCTCGGGTTATCAACCCGTTTTGTTTGGGGGAGCTATTATCATATGCTAGGGTTATCAGCCCTTATAAATAGGCGGACGCATTTATTATACGTGGTAGTGCTTGCATAGGCCATAGTGGTGCTTTCATAGGCCACGATTGTATGATTGGTGGGTGGTGCTTTCATAGGCCACGGTAGCGCTTTCACAGGCCACGGTAGCGCTTTCACAGGCCACGATTATGTGATTGGTGGGTGGTGCTTTCACAAGCCACGATCGAATCCGCTTACATTCATTCGATATTGGTATGAGCCTAAATATAAAAAAAAAAGAGAAATTTTATATCGTTATTAAGAAACCAGAAACATATTGGTAGTTGTGATATTTTCTTATTTATATTGAGTTTGGTATATATTTTTAAGGTGTGAATTTCTTTATTGATTTTTCGAAATATTTGAATTTAACTAGTAAGTTTTCGGTGTTTAATATATATATATATATATATATATATATATTTGAAAATGAGTATTTTGAAAAATATTTGAGTTTTATTATTTTGGTATTTCATGGTTATTTTAATTTGTAATTATTTAGCACCACTGAGTCTTCCACTCAACTCGATGATTTTTATCACGCACAAGTTGTGAGCTATGGGTGCTACGTGAAGACCAAAGAGTCAGCATCATAGTAAAAGTGCAGCTTTTGGGTAGGATATGTATATTAATGTAAACTATGGCATGTATAAACTTATAGTGACAATATTGGGTTTGTAAATATTGAGAATGTAAATAATGAGATTTGTGGATATTAAAGTATCATTATTTGATTATATGTATGGTGTATGAATGATTATATATAATTTTTTAAATGAATGGTGAATTATTATGCTAGAACTTAAGTAAATTAATGCAACCTTTTTAGAAGTGCTTATGATTTGTTATGTTGATTCGAAGTTGAGATTTAGAGATTAATATTGGAAGTGTTTTGTTTTTCCTATGTGGCAAGTCGATTTTTAAGGGAAACTCTTGCGAATTTTTCCATAAGAATTTCCTTAAACTTTCTTTTAAGAAAAAAATAATACTTGCCCCAATGAAAACTTAACCACTTCTAATATGTCGTTTAGATTATTAAGTAGGATAAGACGGCGCTCCGACACCAAATGTGGCATCCGCTGCCTGGTTTTTCGGGATTGGGCAGTTCTCCGCTGCCTGGTTCTCCGCTGCCTACCTGGTAAAAAAGGATTATTGAATATGATTTAATTTTGTAAAAGTTAGAATTAATGAATTTAGGTTAATTATAATTATTTTGGAGATGAATAGATTAAAAAGGTTTGATTAAGTTGAAAATAAGTTATAGTGAATATTTTGGTGGAATTAAATTAAATTGAGGTTATTGAATAAATTCAAGGAATTTAATGATAAAAATTATAAGGATAAATTTTTTTTAGAATCGAGTAAATTTGTGTTGTGAATTAAATGATGGAATTGTTGATGAATTTTGTTTTAAATTAAAAAGTTGAAATTGAGCAATAAATAATAATGAATTGTATTATTAAGAAAATTATTATTTATGGGTGTTAATTTACAATTAGAAAATATGAATATATTTTTTAGGATATTAGAATTAAGTTATTAAAAGGAATATATTTTTGGAGTTATTAAGAATCAAATAAGATAAAATAAATTAAGGTTATATTATGTGAAATATGTTGAGTTCATATAAATATAAATTTAAGGATAATATAAAATATTATTGAAAGTTTATTATAAATTATTATTTTGATAGTTGAAAAATTAAAATAGTCAATTGCACGATAAATAGGCTATGTGAGGAATAATTATTAAATAGACTAAGTTATTATATTTTTTAAGGAGTTTGAAATATATAAGGGAAATTGGTCTTTCTAAATTGATAAAGTTTCTTCACTGCTCTTTCAAGTCATAACCCAAAATAGACGTAAAATATACTGCTATCGCTATGAATAATAATAAATAGTGCATACCATCATTTGTACACATGCATTTCATATGCATATTATACTCCTTATACTATTTAAAATAATCATTATTCATTCCCTATCTCCATTGTTATTATATTCATATTGTTCATCTTATAAAGATCATATTTCAATTCTATAATAATATATAATTTCAGCCTTTGATTACATTAATATATTGCATATATTGTATTGATTGAATTGTTGGATTAATTGTGATGCGATAATGATGTGCTTTGTATCTGGGTAGAAATTGAGACTACGTGTGTTACCAAGAGTCAATGGGCCAAATATGGGGGATCGGCTCCTCGATTTATATATATATTATAATGAAAATTAGTCGGGCCAATAAGTGAATTTGTGACGTCACTGATCAATTTTCACATGTTGCGAATATCTGAATGTGATTTATTTGAAGGCGCTGATGTTATGACATGTGCTTGCGAAAGTGTGTCCATTTTATGTATGTTGTGAAAACATTCTGTTTGAATGTGTGAGTTTACATTATTTATTACTATTCACTAAGTTTAGTAAAACTCATCTCTCTTCCATAAACTTTTTGAGGAAATGAAAATATTGCTGGTTCTTATGACTTTGCTTCTCTCTCTACAGATAATTAATGAGTATCTTCAGCTTTAAAAATGTTAATATGGAATATTTGTTAAGTTTGAGATATTCCGCGTACTTTATTCAGTTCTGCAATTAGGATGATAAATTGATTTATGTGCTAATAAATAATCTGTGGGGTATTTTTTGAAAATTTGGAGATTAAACAATAGAATTGTTTGGCCATATTATGACAAATAAAAGTTTATATGAAAAGTATTTTTATTAAATGGGAACATACTCGAGCTATAAATTATATATATGATATTGAAGCTGGGCTAGAAATATTATTGACCGACTATTGAATAATATTATAATATGGGCTTACTATTTCCAGAGTCAGATGATAACAGCATTAGATTATTACAGTTTAGGCTTACTACGGACCTTGGGGGCCTTAAGCTTACCTAGGTCCTAGTGCCGGTTCGACCCACAATTTTGGATCGTGACAAAAATATATTCTACCCATTAATCCCTTACATATTTCCATTTTAAATAATATATACACCAATGAAATTAATCTAAATTATTACAACTCATAAATGATAAATTACAAATTATATTCATCAAACTCAAAAAATTAAACAAGCAAAACAACAATTATATCACATTCAAACATTCATACAATATGATTAATGCAAGACTTAAATTGAAAATCATCAAAACACAAATGTTAGCCCAAAAATAAAATAAATTACTCAAAATAAACAATAAACAATAAAATGGTAGAATATAAATTGATGCTAGAATTGTTAGAGATGCTAATGAGTTAAATTAATAACATATAATATATATTGTAGAACAATAATTAAATATACATAAATAATACTTGCAAAAATAAAAATATAACAATTTTAATATTGTTTCAAGCTCATTATCACAATTTTCATCTTGTTAGATGAACAAAATTCACAAATCATTGCAATAAACAGGATTAAAATCATTGAAGTACTCATCCGGGATCAAATATGGATTTTCGACCCTTATAGCTTAACCCACCTTGATCTCACAATCTAGGCACCATTTGATATTTTTTAAGTTATTTTTCTTTTAAAAATTATAGACTAACACCACTGGAACTTACTCACGTCCCATTCCAAGGCAAACGAAGCCTATAATCACCAAAAGATCGAAGATAGAAGAGGATGACACAATCTGAAGCATTTCTGGGCTCCTTAAAGAACGGCGCACAGCCTTCCCATTAAGGCATGCACCTTGGTCGTGGCTCTGGGTGCCTTCCTTGAAGGTTTAGCGCCTTTGTCGCCCATAAATGCAGCAGATTACTACAAAACTCAATTTTTCACATGTTTCTCTCGTAAAAACTCATTATTTTAGAGTTACAAGATAGAAAAGGAACTGAAAATCAAAAGAGAATGAAGTTTAGACTCTCTGTTACCTTATTTTGAAGAAAAACCATTGATTTACTTGAATTTTGATGAAGAACTGTAACACCCCCTTTTGATCTCGTAGGACCAGAACAGGGGATGTTGCATTCTGTGCTAGAGTCGCGTACAGGCTTACTTATTAGTACAAGACTAGTATCAATCAAAACATAATATAGTAATTTAATGCTCAGTTTAAAAATCCTCTTAAATGTACAACGGAAGTTTTAGCAATCCTAAACTTGCCTGAAAAGTTCGATTATAAAATTTGAGGAAAATTTAAAACCTTTAAATGCAATAGTGGTAACCCATTTAACTTTCTAAAAAGTTAGGCAAATCCTTTAGAAAATCTCAAGAGTTCCCTTTGGAAATCTCATTAAGAAAATGAACAAACCAATTAATAAAATATTATCAAGGTGATAGCAAAGTCCTCAGGAGTCCTTTACACACATTTAATATTCCAATTCAATAATGCAAATATCAAAAGGAACCATTCTCAAAGCCAAATTTAATTGATTCCAAGACATCAAAATCCAATCTTAAAATAAAATTCTAAGTCCATATGGAACAAATCAAAATCCTCATAGAGTTTAAAGGGATGAAAACAATTGTGCTTAGTGAAATATGAACCCTACACATTCAAACCAATGGTCTCATTATTTTTAAACCTATGACATGCCATGTGTCTATAGTAAAGACTTACTCAAATATGGAAATAGAAGTCCTTCTCTAGTGACAGGTACTCGTGATCAAAAGCAGACAAATCTTCAACCTACGCGAGTTAGAAAATATTGCGCTGAGTATAAAACTCAGTGGTACCTGACAATATATATGCATCGCATAGCAACTAGGTATGGTTCATTGAAACCATATGCAATATCGATATACGTAGGTCATCTGTAATCAAGGCATGCAAGAAATAAGAGCATATAACATAATTTAAACATCTAAACCAAGCCATACATAACACGTTGCATGTTATAACAGTTTCTCACAGTACGAGTGGTATGTTCACATTTTTATGATAATTTAGATACTATATAATATATAGATTTCATTGTCACAATCTGCATGTTATAGATTCACACACACAAACCTGTAGGTAACTTGTGTTGCAATAATTTGACCATTACATTTATTATTACTATTTTACTCATTAATTCAAATTATTAGGCCTTACAGTGACTCGGAAGAAACAAAAGCAAAACATGTAACAGAACGATGTTTGATAACAGTCAAACTAATATTGGCTAATCAGCCTTTAATAATAGACTTAGAAAGTCTTGCAGATACAAAATCAGTAGAGTGCGTCCACTCATCCTGAAGACACTCGTGTGCCTAGCGTATGATCATAGCACAATCCAAATAAGATCTCATAGCATGCTTTATTTTCAGAAGCAGATAACCATATTCTAACACCACTCAACTAAGACCACAGTAAGAGCCCATTAGTTCTGTTAGGTTATTTAGTTTAATTCCATTTCAATAACGACCACGAAATTCAGAACATTCGTTCTCATGTACATAAAATAAATAGTACAAGTCACTTGATTAAGGCAACATTAATTCAAATATGTGTTAACCCAACACCACTCAAGATAACAAGCAAGTAAGCGTACCTGGTGCATAGCATTAAGCCTTCCATGATATAATTCCAAATTGGTATTATCAAGTCAAATTCACACACTTAGTTCATGGTAGTTCATAGGTCAAGCAAATAAACATTACAATAGCAAAGTTCTAGTGAGTCTTCTAACATCTGATTATATTATGCAAGGATACTATCATAAACCAAGTTTAGCCCATATCATATGAAAGACCAATCACAACCCACCTTAGTTAATGTTTATTTCATCATGCAATCATGTAACACGTAACATTAGAATTGAATAGATCATCAAGATAATTAACTCATCAAATCATCACCATTTAACCAAATTCCTTAATTTGATTTCGCAGTCCAATAGTAAGCCAAAGTTACCATTCTATCACATTCAGACTTACATTCAATTCTTAGGTCATATTAACTAGCACAATCAAGCAGTAACTATAAATTAAAATCAACTAAGCATGGTTTCTATCTTATG
The DNA here is from genome assembly GCA_947857235.1 of Jatropha podagrica. NCBI lineage: Eukaryota > Viridiplantae > Streptophyta > Magnoliopsida > Malpighiales > Euphorbiaceae > Jatropha > Jatropha podagrica. The sequence continues at coordinate 8,035 of CANUEP010127983.1, read as the reverse complement.
TGTTCTTATTTAACTTCCATATAATATATTAGTCATATTTAAGGAAGATTCTAAAGATTACTACATCAAGGATACATTAGGTATGCATTTAGAATGCTTAGGCATCATTAGGAGGTCAAAAATATATAATCACACATTGAGAGTTAGGGGAGTCCATGGCCTGGGCATGGTCTCTAAAATTTCCACGGCTTGGGAGTGGCAGCATTTTGTGCTAGAACTAGTTTTGGTATTTAGGTCCTAACTTGAGTTATAAGCATCCAAATGAAACACAAGAAGACGCATTGGAAAGTTAACAAGTAAACCTACAACTTTTATGAAGGACTCTAGTCAAAATCTGGACATTTTAGTGGTAAAAAAAATATGAATATACAAGTTTAGTGCCATGACAACACTAGTTCTAGTATTTAGATCACAACTTGAGCTACGAGTATCCAAATTAGACAAAAAAAAAAAAAAAAAAGATGTTTTGTAAAGTTAAAAAATAGAGCTAAAACTTTTATGAAGGGCTTAAGTACAGATAAAAAACATAAAGGGTCCAAAAATAAGTTTGAAATCGACCTAACACCACATTTAGCATCAAAATTTATCAACTCATGCAATACATACAAAAATTTTTCAATTTTACACTTAAAAAACATCAGTTCCCAAAATCCATAAATGAGAAAAGAATGATGTTATGATCACCAACACTAATAAATAAAATCAAACAAAATATATATTTGCAGAGTACAAACCTCAAAATCACACGATAGTAACTAACTTCACAATTATGCCTTTCTTTTGCCCTTGTCAACCTTAGAAGGTTCACCCTTCTCTATTGGCATAAAAATAAAAAACAAAACACCACAAACAACCATTAGGGATTCATAATCTCCTAATAATACTAAATTCAAAAATATGGTAAGATTAGAAATAACATATGGATTGCAGAAATGGAATCTTACCTTGATTATGGAATGCCTTCAATGATCACAACCTAATTGCACCTTAATCTTCTAGCTTAAATCACCACTCTAATACCACTTATTCTCTCAACTTCTTATTTGATTACAGATTTTAATGATGGAACTTTGTAAGCATGGGAGATAAGCTTCTTTCTCTTCCTCTCTCCCTTTCTCTTCATTCTTTTGTGTGTGTGTGTTGGTGAAGGTGGCGACACTCTCATCTAAAATAAGAGTGTTGACCACTATTATTAGATTTAGGGTAACTTTTTTTATTTTATTTTATTTTATTATTATTATTATTATTATTATTATTATTATTATTATTATTATTATTATTATTATTATTATTATTATTATTATTATTATTATTATTTCCTTAAAGCCCGCAATATAATAAGCCCAATATATAACCAAAACCATTTAATAAATGCCCATAGATAGATATTATATATGTATAACTATATTTTAAATAATCCCTTTTTATAATAACACTTAACAATAATCAATAACTCCTATCTTAAAAATCAAATCTCAATCCCAATATCTAGGTGCAATTAGAACTGTATCACATTAAATTTCATAACTAGGCTTTCTAAGGTAAACCTTCACAGTTTGCAATCCATAAATCATTTTATGCATGAACCATCAAATAAATAAAATGCAATGTATGAATCACTATATAGACTCAGCAATAATAAAACAACCTCTCCCAAGTTCCAAAAATTAAGGCGTTACAAGAACACTTTATCTTTGAAGATGATCTGATTTTGTGTGTTTGATTCGCTTATGGAAGTGTTTGTGATCTCAGAACACAATGAATATGAATTGATCACACTTCTAGAATCATAAACTAGTAAAAATCCTAAAATTTTTGTGAAGAAATTGAGTTTAGATTGTGTTCTTGATTTGATTTTGTGTTTGGTTTTATGTTTTCGGTGTTGTTCTTCTTAATTCTCTCAGCTTTGCAATTGCCAAACCAAAAAAACTCCAACCTTCTAACCCTAGCCATAAGTGTGGTATTTATTGGAAAATGGGCAAAATGCCACTATTTGCCTAAGTGGCGTGTGAGGCCCATAAACAAGTATGTTTTTTTATTTTTCACTAAATTGGTTCAAATGGCATATACATCAACATAAGGCATGAAAATTCATCCCAGGTGATTTGGGATTCATTTTCAAACGTCGTTTCTGCACGAAACCCTAAAATTGAAAATGATCCAAAGGCTTTGGTTTCCTACCCTATGATACCTAGTTCGAGAATCGAATCAATCAGATGTGAAATATCATCACCACTAGCGGGCCCTTAAGTGCCACTGATGGCCCCACAATTGGGCCCCCACTAGGGCCATTGTAGGCCCCATAAGTGAACCAATATGATTTTCATAAAATTGGTCTAGATGATGCACAGAGTGCCATAAGACACTGGGGCACATCTCGGGCAAACTCGAGATGCGCCTATGGGTCCCGTTTTGCCAAAATTGTGAAAAAGGTGATAAGAGTTGCACTTCCTAAAGTTAAATAATCACCTCGGAATCAAGTTCATCCGGTGCTTCATCCTCTTCTCTAGTAATACAGGTTATCACCACTGATTCTATTTTTGGGGAACAAATTGAGCGTCTACACTAATCCTTAGTTTGGAACTTCTCTTTGATGTAAGGTTCTCAGTAGAAGACTGTGAGCCTCTTTTCAAGCTCCAAACCTATTGGGAAAACATGGAGGCATCCCTCTTTGACCTGTGCATGATTACCGATCAAATGGAAACAGACCCCAAAAACCTCATAAGACCCATCCAAACGCCTTTACAGAATTGGTACTTAGAGGAGTGCACAGAGCAGTCCACCATCTATCTACCTAAACATGAGTCTGAGTTAAAAATAGAACGTGAGTCAAAATCCAATTCAGTGTCCAGTTTAGAATCTTTTGATTCTTCTCTGTACTCCTTGTTTGAGTTAGAATACCTCTTTGTAGAGCTCAATGTAAATGCCGATCATGGCCTCTTTATCAATAATAAGAAGTTTCAGCTTTCTTATTACCCTTTCTCTACCCTGATTAAGATTGTTGGCAAAATAGAAAATGGAAAAGACAAAGAAATAAAAATAACAAAAGGACAAATAAACATTGGCATAGAAAATGAAAAAAAGCATTGATTTATTGTCCATGAATGTGATTGCAGATAGGAATTAGCAAAGCTCATCAAGCAATACTCAAATTGTTTCACACGGACGGCCAATGATATGGCTGGTATAGATTCAGACATTATCGTTCATAGGATTCCTACATATGATCACATGAGGCCAGGGAAACAGAAAGTCCAAAGTTAGAAACCAGAGATATCTCTCAGAATCAAAATCAAATAGGGAGATTAATGTCAAGCTAGATAAAAATAGGGCGACTGGCACCAATCCAGTAAATAAAGTGATCGGCGCCAATGTATAAACATGAACAGGGCTATCAGTGTCAAATTTACATAAAAATAAAGCGATCAGGACTAACTTACTTGAAAATAGCACAAACAATGCCAAGACAATTAGATAAGGCGATTAGTGTCTAAGCAAGCGCATGATAGGCAATCAGTACAACACTTAGCCAATCAGAGACATTCAGGCAATCAGTGTAACTATGCCGTCAGTTTCAGAAAAAACCATCAACGGTACAAATAGTGCGACTGGCGCCAAGGTGTTCATAAGTAGGCAATCAGTGCAAACAAAGAGGTATAGTTACAGATCTAAGCATTCAGTGCAAGCAAATAAAGAGAGTAGGGTAGACGTGGTAAAATAAAAATAGAAATATGATGTTCTATTCACAAAAGCTTTAGTCAAGAATTTACAAAAGGTGTTGCTACCAGAGTGACACCAGCCTAAAAGTGATACAAAAGTTAAGTCCCTAAGGCTACCTAAGCAAAACCCACAGTCAACTTAAGTGGACCCATAGTCTGCTGAAGCAGCATGAGTGGGGATCCATAATCTCAACGAAACCCACTAAGAGAGTAGTCCCCTCGCACTAGTCAGTAGGAGGCTGCACAAGCAAAGAATGCAATAAAAAAATGCATGTGTAATATACCAAGACACCTCTCAGATAGACCAGCCAATTGTCAAGGACCTTGTCCAGTAACATGACGGAAGTCATGCCATGGCGAGTGACATATTTCACTTATTGCATCTCCTCGCCAAGGAAGTTGAGACCCATAGGAGCTGGGCCCTGATGACTAGCCTCGAGCCTCAGTGGTAACGGTAGACCCCCCTCTTACTCCATTTCTCGAGTCGATGCAGGTTTAGAGCCATTCACTCTCCTCCCAGATTCACTAAGCGGAGAGTAAGAAATAAGCAGTGGTTCAGAACTCATACTAGGTAGAGATCTTCAGAGACTTCTAGCAAAGGGAGAAAGAGAGCAAATAAGGAGGTGCGACAAATGATGCCACCCCCCCTCCCCTATTTATAGTAAATAAGGAGGACGGACCTTGCCCTGCTTAGAAGAACTGAATTTTCGACACTCATCCAAACTCCAATAGATAAATGATCAAAGTCAAAACATTCGTAATAGAATTCTAGATTTAGTTGTCCATTCTGATTTAACAGATAACTACATGAAAGCCCTAAAAAAACCAGACAAATCGGACTGGCTCGAGAAAAATTTTCTTAAAATCAGACAAAATTCACATGGGATATTCGAAACATCGTCACGGACTTTCAAGTATAGTTTTCAAACTAAATTTACTTTTTAAAGTGCTAAAATCAGAGTTCGTAGATCGGGCATCGATCAACTCTAATCTCTCGGGGGGGTAAACAGTTGACCATGATTTCAGCACTACGCTCTAGGAAATTTTGCTATAGTTCCAAAGGCGTGAGAATCAGCTCGATCGGATGTGGTTTGAGCCTCAAACTGACACAATTGCTTTTTCAACTTTCAAGATATCACATTTAATTTTTCTTCTTTGTCTCTCCCACGTTCCTAACACAATCTCTCTCTTTCTCTCAATTAAATCAACCATCAAAGCTTCTTTTCTCTCCTAAGACCATGACTTCTCTTAACAATTTTCTCTTTCTCTCCATCAAATGTTATTGGCTCTTTCTCTCTCTCATAAGCGTCTTCTTCCTTCTTCTCGCTCAACCAACCCTAATTTTTCACTGCACTAAAAATCAATTTCTACCAAGGAACTAAAACTCCTTACGAAATTAACAAAGAAATTTAAGAAACTCAAACTATAACTAAAGAAAATTATAAAAGATTTAAGTTCTGCGAAGGAAAAATAAAGGTGCAAACTCAAAAAAATGAGAGAAAAAGGGAAGTCAAAAGAAAAAGACATTGCCTCACATGTTAAAGGTGAATCAATTATGTCCCTAAACTCTCTAATATGCTCTTATATGGTAGATTGAAAGTTCTTTAGAAAAATAGGGTTTAGATTTAAGGAATTGTTTGAGTTTCAAAGGTGGATGGACTTTTTGTCCTTGAATAAACCTTGTTATGAGAATGTTATTAGGGAATCTTATGGGTCTCTTTAAGTAATTGGTCCAGAAATATCTACAAAATACCTGACAGTGGGACCAAAGCAACCAAAATTAAGTATTAATGGGTATAAAAGGGGTGAATTCATAAGAAAAATCACCAAAAAAGGGTCTACAAAAAAACAGGATGTGATTGAATGCTTTGCCCTTCATGAAAGCATGAAGTGGTTATACGAACTTATTGTGCATTACATATACCCTAAGAGCAGTTCTATCACTTATGTTAATCATGTCAAATTGTGTTTAATGTGGCATATAATGGGAAAAAGCCTTTTAATTTGTGTTATGCCATATTTGATAAGATGTAGGGTAACCGTAAGAAATTGCCCTATGGTATGGTGTTGACTCCTATCTTTGAATTTATGGGAGTAAGTCTAGAAAGGAAGAAGTGCTATAGTGTGTCCAAATTAGATGGTAATTCTTTGAAGTTGAAGGATGAAAAAGAAGGATGAGGAAGAACAAGAAAAAGATAAAGAAAAGATATAGGTTATGAAAAAGAAAAATCTGAGAAAGAAAAAACAGAAAAGAAGAGAGCCAGTTTAGAAAAGAAGTTGAACTTAGAAAAGGAGAAAGCTGAGCTCGAGAAGAAGAAGTGGAGATTAGAAAATGAAAAGGAGAAACAAACTAAATCAGAGAAGAAAAAGAAAAGGAAAAAGAAGAAGATCAAGAAAGAAGGAAGAAAAGGAAGCAGATACAAAGAAAGAAGCTCCTCAAGATAAAGCGAACTGTGTGGATCTCGGTGGAAATGAATTTGAGGAGATAAGAAAGGATAAAGAAGATGTTGTAGTTGAAGAGGCTAGTGATGTTGAGCCTAAAAAGCTAGAGATAAGTAATGAAGAAGAAGTGAAGCGAGAAATAGAAACTAAAATGACTCTTAAATAGATTTTAGCATAGAAAAGTAAAGAGGGCAGGTTGATCAAAATAGAGAAGCAACTCATACAGGAGCACAACAAAGAACTTGATGAGGCCATCAAGTATGGAAAGGCTATTGTGGAGCATACTCTTTCACTCATTGATTTTATGGAAAAAGTGAAGAAATCAATGAGAGAAGGCTTACTACTTTCAAGATCAAAGATATGCCTTACACACCATCTTTTAAAAAGCCAAAAAGATTTAAACGCACCACTATGAGGTAAAAAAACTAGAGAGGAATACCCTATTTGCATCCTTCTTCCAAACGATCCATGGACCCATTTGAACCTTCATTTGCCTAAAACCTTAGGAGCTCATAAAGGCCCAAAATTGAAAAGGATAGTAGTGATCCCTTTCCCAACCATCCTTAACTATTTTTTTTTATTTGGACTTATGATAACCTACTTTATGTCTTAATGTCTTGTGAACATTTGTTTATTTTTATTGCTTCACTTTATGTTGTGTTTGAAGTTTGTTTATAACTTTCTTATAACTGTTTATATTACACTGCTATGCAATCTTTCTATTAATTTTTCTATTCATAACTTAGTTATCTTATCTTCTAATTGTTTATGCTGGTTTCTTTTAACCCTCTTTTATAATGACAAAAAGGGTGGAGGAGGACACAGTATATTTATTTTAAGTACTTAATCTCTATGCTTATTATGTTCTAATTTTTTATTCTTTTTATTCTAATGTTTTGTTTCCATGTGAACAAAATATATTTGTATTGAGAAATGTTTGTAATTGTTAGACTTTAGAACTTCAATTAAAATTGTAAAGTTAGTTTCTAATTTGTATTCCATTCTAAATCCATTAGGCTTAAATTGCACTTATGTAGGGAGAGTTTATATAAATTCTAATCTTACTTCATAATAAATCTATTGAATATTTAGAACCTGTATTTTATTAATATGCATAAACTTAAGGGGAGCACACGTTCTTATAGTTCATAAATTTATTGGTTTTGTCATAATCAAAAAGGAGGAAATTGTTGGCTCAAAGTTAGTTTTATCCTAAGATTCTGATGATTATGCAAACCAAATAAATTTAATATTCTTGTTGTGCTAAAACTATTTATGCAGAAATTATTATTTATAATTATTGATGAAATTATTGTAAGATAGAGAGTAAATAATATTATAAGCACAAATCTATTTTATCTCTCTCAAAAATTATTTTTAAAATACTTTTGAATAAATTTATAAAGAGGAGATAGTCAAAATAATTATTTTTCACGTTCTCCCATTTAAAAGATTTTTGGGGGGTAAATCTCCTTGGTGGCTATTAAATGAAATTCTGCAAAAAGCAATTTCTAATTTGACACGGCTGAAACTTTCTGAACACAGTTGATTGTTTCTAAAGTAAAGTTAAACAGTTTTCTGATGTTAATCCCTTCAACTCCATGCCTTGCATGAAAAGCTTCAACAACTCATTTAATGCAACCCATGTTGAGTTAATTTTTTAATTTAAATGTCAGAATCAATCATCCTAATTTAAAGCAGAAATCCCAACTCATTTATAACGGGATTATCTTTCTCTCTTATAAAAACTCTCTCCTCCCTCAAAAGCAAAAAATGGGCAAGAGTAAGAGTCTATTGTTGAAACTTGCAAAATCTCTCAGTGCTGTGTCTTCAGGGGGGGGGGGGGGGGGGGGGGGGGGGGGGGGGGGGGGGGG
>CANUEP010127978.1:0-10257 GCA_947857235.1 Jatropha podagrica | reverse complement strand
CAATATAATATGTTCAATAACATATATCAAGGTCTTTTTTTAACCTAATAAAAATAACGCTTAAATAATCAAAAAAAAAAAAAAAAAAAAAAAAAAAAAAAAAAAGAGAACAAAAAATCATTTTGAAAGAAAATTCACAGTAACAAAATATTTAGATGGGTATAATAAGGTCATGACAAGAAGATAATTAGCCACCTTAAAGAAATGTATATATATATAAAGGTCGCCAACTTAAAAATGGAGAATTCAGATTCAAAACAAAGTGAATAGATATAAACAATGTGTTTGGGTGAAATAATGTTTGTGGGGGATTTGTTCTAACAGGAGATTGTTTAAGAAATGCAGGTTGAAACCTTAACAAGTTGAAAGAGATATGGAAGTGTGTGTGCACCTTGACAAAGAAAGGAGGGGGTTGGTGGAGAGAGAAGAGACTTACAGGAGGCTAATTGTAAGGGATCAATAAACCTACCAAGCTAGTAATTGTTGTTACTTTGTGTGATTTGAATGGAAAATGAAAGACCCTATATATAGAGTTCTTAGAGGCAAGATCCTAATATTGAAGGCAAGCAATTCAAAGTCCATGTCAATGAAAAATAATAACCATTTTATAATTCCAATTGCTATTAGATTGGCAATTTTATTATTTTTTTTAAGCTAGATCATTATCTTTTCATATAAGGATTACCTGCGCAAATAAATAGATGGGGTCCACTAGTTAATTAGTGTCTGAATTTTTCAAATTCAAATTTTGGGTCATTAATTTGAAAATAGTATTCTCAAACTATATATATTACTTTATAACTCTATTACAGAGTTCATTTGAGTGAAAAAGACTCAAGTCCTTCAAGTAGAAGGTCGAGTATTCAGTCCTTGTAAATCGAGAAAATTCCTACTAGAAATGCTTATCCTTTATGAGTTTGACATGACACTAGTCGAACCAGCTTAGCTCAATAGACTAAGGACACCTGTGGTATAAACAAAAGAAAAAAAAAGTTATAAGTGTGAGTATATTTCAAAAGATCTCACATTACTTATTTAATAGACTTTAAAATGATTTGTTTAAGTGCTTGATTTTTCATTATTCGGATGTGTAGAAAGCGGTTAGGCTCGCTTCCTCAAGAATTGGGATGAACTTGCCCATAAATGTGAGGCCCAACTCAAACAACATTTTATTCTTTTATATCTATATTATTTCAATTTTTTTATTATTTTATGTTAACAACTTCTAAATTGAAATTCTCTCTTTTTTTTTTTCGTGTAGTTTTCTAAAATCTTATTGTTTTCAAAATCATGTTGCACAGTTTACAACGCTCAAACTGATCTCCTGCAATGTTAATATAATCTGTTACAAATATTCACTAGGATTTACATCAATTCTTTCGGTCTGTTAAATCCTAGGAGAAATTTCACATTTCTTTTTTTCCTTCACATGTATGGAAAAATAATTATTTTAGGACAGTGCTATTTTGCACGTCTTAGGCTTATTATTTCTTGGATCGTTACTCATTTTCTAACAATCTAAAAGGATTATGACTTCCTCTTTTTGTTATTAACAACTTCATAATACCTACTGTAACTCTAGCCAATGAAAATCCAACTTCTACTAGTGCTCCTCTCTAAATTCTTATAGTGCTATTTGTTAAACCATTTCTTGATATCTCAAAATTGAAATATTCAATTGCTAAAATTTCAAAAGATGACTAGAATGAATTCATTCAACTACTTTGGATATATGTGGTATTGTTATTGCCCTCACTAACTTTAGTCCTTCTCCCATTGCTGATCCAAAACAAGTGGAGCTTCAGACTCATGCCAACAAAGTATACCAACATATCATTATTAGATGCTATCAAATGACATATTCGCTGTTTACTCATCCTATAAGAAAGCTAAAGAAATTTGGGATTCTATGATTGCCAAATACACCGCCAAATATGCTAGAAAACATAGATTTCTCATTGAAAATTTTTCAGATGAGAGATTATCTTTAGGAGCTAAAGTTATTAGTTATAAATGGATTGTTGAAAGAAAATATAAACTTAATGGATCTTTTGAAAAATATAAGGATAGATTAGTTGCACAGGTTTTACCTAAAAATAAACTGTTGACTATTTTGATACTTGCATTCCTATGACTAGAATTGCTTCAATTCGAGTTTTAATTATTTTGACTTCTATCCATAAACTGTTTATTCATCAAATGAATGTTAAAACAATGTTTTTAAATATTGATTTGAAAGAAGAGATTTATATGGTTCAACCGAAAGGTTGTGCTGTTCCTGGTCAAGAAAATAACGTTTGCAAGCTTCTAAAATCATTGTATGGTTTAAAATGGGCAACTAAAAAGTGGCACGAGAAATTTGATCAAGTTTTAATAGGTAATAGTTTTATTTCAAATGAAGTTGTAAATGTGTGTATACCAAACTTTTTGAGATTGAATGTGCAAGTATTTACTTATATGTAGATGACATTCTCATTTTTTGGTACTAGCCATGGCAAAGTTTTATTATTTATAATGATATGAAAGACATGGGTGAAGCAAATGTGCTTTTGAGTGTTAAAATTGTAAGGAAATGTAATAGTATAACTCTATCACAATAACACTATGTTGAGAAGCTACTTAAGAAGTTTGGACATTTTGACGTAACATCTATGAGTATTCCTTATGATGCTAATACCCAATCAAAGAAAAAATAGAGGTGATCTTGCTGCTTAATTTGAATATGCACAAACTGTTGAGATTCTAATATATTTAATGAATTTTTCTATATCAAATATCGCTTATGTTGTTCTAGATTGGGTCAGTATATAAATAATTTCAATCATGATCATTGAGCTGATTAGGTAGAATGACAAAATATTTGGGATGTACTATGAACTATGATATTATGTATAGTGGATTTCCTGATGTATTAGAAGGATACAGTGATGTTAACTCTATTTCAAATTCAAAATGAGATAATAACAACTAATGGTTACGTATTCACCCTTGGTGATGATGCAATTCTATGGAAGTCAGTTAGGCAAATGATTTTTCTAAATCATCTATGCAGTTAGAGTTAATAGCTTTGGAACTGGTTGACAATAAGGTTGAGTAGTTGAGAAATTTATTAGCTAATAATCTATTAAGAATAAAACCAACACTTTATGCTTCTATACATTGTAATTTTCAATAGCAATAGTCATTATAAATAATAAAACTTTCAAAGGTAGACATATCTATTGAGACATTATATGGTTAAGTAATTGCTAAAAGATGGAGTTATATTAATCAATTATGTAAATTCATAAGTGAATTTGGTTGATCATTTGACTAAACCATTAACGAAAAAACTAATGTATGAAACATTAAGGGGAATGGTACTTAAGCTAGTTTAGAAATTAATAGTAATGGTAACCTAACCTTTATGATTGTAGATCCCATGAATATGGTTTATATGGATAATAACAAGTCACTTGATAATCTACCGGCAATGTTTTGTCTATTCATATAATGTGAGTTATGTTAGACTGCATTAAATGAGAGATTAAGTTAAAAGCTCTTAATGATTCATATATCCTCCATGGGCGGTGTCTAAATCACAGTATGCACTTAACGGAATCACCTATGTAACTGTGGAGTGAGGCTGCTCCTATAAGATTATGGCATAATCTCTAGAGCACTTGAACTACTAGGTGTGGCCTAATAGCGCAAAATAATGTTAATAGTGAGAATTGTGGGTATAATATGATTAGTAATACCTCTAACATACAACAAAAGAGTTTGATTCATAAATCTTATTTCATTAAGACTCTGTATGTTATGACTTATTTGTTTAGATCCAGTACATAGCCCTAAAGACACCAGATTCAAAACATTTATACCCATGCTTTTAACCTAGCAAACCTATTTTTTTTATAAAGTCTTTGAAAATATGTGGAGATCATTATAATTATTGGTGTATTTCAAAAGTCATACATTGCTTATTTAAGAGGTTTTAAAGTAGTTATTTATGGGTGCTTGATATTAGGCTATTGAAAGGCATAGGAAAGGGTTGGACTCATGTGCATAAGAATTAGGTCGAAAGTCCAAATCTAGTGCCAAATGGTGAAATTTTCCCTAAAATCAAGCCATGTTGTTTTCAAAATCATATTGTACATGTTGCAATATTCACCTGATCTCATGCAAAGTTAATATGATTTGTTGCAAACATTCATAAGGATTTATGCAACATATTTTTTAATTTTACTAATGCCATAAACACTAGTTCTTTGGAGAGCTTTTGCTCAGTTATTCAGTTTTTTTAAGAGAACCTGTTAAACCCCTGGAAGGAATTTTGCCTATCTTTTTCCCCTTACCTGTATGGAGAAATAATCCTTTTAGAACAATGCTATTTTGCACATCTTAGGTTTACGAGAAATTCTTAAGTAGACTTAATCTACCATGTCAATTATAGATTCACCCAATGAAATAAAGCCACATCAACAACTTATTTTTTTCTCATCCCATATCAATAACTCTTAAACCAATGCGACCACATTTCCTATCTCTAACCAAATGGAAAATATGAAAGAATAAATAGAAAATAAGCTAGAAAAAAGCAAGCTGATGATGTGTGCTTATTTCATTGGATGAGTCTATAGCTGACGTGGTGACTAAGTCCACTTAAAAATTTCTTTAAGTTTATTATTTTTTGAATCATTATTCGTCTTCTAACACAAGATAATGGAAAGCAAGTGTATTTTTATTCCTCATAAAATAGCTAATAGTTAATTGTCATTTAAATAAACTATCATCTTTTATTGATATGGTTCTTTTCCCCCCTAATAATAATGTATTAATACTCTTATTTATATTAGTTATCGTTATAAGATAATTGAATTATATAATTGATAATAATGTATAATTTGGAAAGTTTTATATCATATCTAATGTTTGGATCGTGAATTCTTGTCTTACCTAAAGTGAAAGACAACGTTATTTTTAATTTATTTTGGTAACCACATTAAATCACATAAACACAACTAATATATACGTGTGTTGAAATCATTCTTTTCTTTCACATATGGAAAGTATAATATATACGGTTACCGACTACATACCTTTAATAGATATGCAATGCAACATACTATATATATATATATATATATATATATTACATTAAAACTCAAGAATGCATGACAATTTAAATATTTATTCTTAACTTAAATATATGAGATTACATTGTTAAGGTTTACAAAATTTTTTTAAAATAAAAAAAAAGTACTTTTAAGGGAAAAATCAACATTTCATTAAGTAGCGACATATGCTAGCCAAATGATTATTTGAACGATTTCCTTGATATATGACATTTGTCTTTGTGAAAAAGTAAATTAACAATTACAGGCTCATAGTACATTTCATTAAGAGAGGAAAGGGATTTTAGATTAAGTATTCATTGTGGAATAAAAATGAATTGTGAACATATGAATTTAGTATCTCTCTCTTTTTCTTGACCAAAATAGTATTATAGGTACACAATAAGAGTAGCTCTCCACTTGATTCATTAAATTAGTGAATACTCTCGAACCTGAGATCTCTCGTTCTTCACATAAGTGAAAAGACTAATAAAATCATACTTGATTAGCAATTCAATAACTCTTTATGCAATAGCAATAGTCATATTAGAACAACCTATGTACATTTAGTAATTAGGATAAAAAGATAAAATCAAATATATACATACATTGTAGTTGCATGGTTTTTTCAAATTCTATAAGAATGTGAGGTGTAAGAGTTCTTGAATTCAACTCCTCTCCTTCGTTAATATTTTTATCAAATTTGATGAGTATTATTCAAAGGAGAAAGTTGCTTTGATGTGTTATCATCATTTATTATTCTAGTTTTTTAATGGTCCTACGAAGAAGAAGAATTACATTTGTCTTTTTAGTTTGCTTCCTATATTCAGCAAAAATTTTATTTATAAAAACCATTTTTAATTTTTCTTTATCTTATAATATTTTTTTAATTGGTCTTTATAAATTATAATAAAAATAATCCTCATTTCTTTTTTACTATCGATAGAAACTATTGAAAAAAAGTAAACACACTTTTAAAATAAAGACAAGTACTTTTAGTTGCCATTGGATATTTTTATCATAATTTTAATGTTTAGTTTTACTTTTAGATTCAATTTTATTCCATAAATACACAAAAGTTCAAATAAATATTAAAATACACAATAGTATTATGAATTTATAATTCAATTCAATAGTTATTATTGGTTATTTAGTTGACCTTAAGACTTGTAAATACTTTAGAATTACAAATTCATTAAATAAACACATGGTATTTTTTTTGAAAATTCAAAATGGCTTAATTATTATTAATCCTATCCAAAGCCATTACATTAGAAATAAAAGATGGGTAATCAGCATCCCATTCCAAACAATCGGTATAAGAAATAGAAGCCCGAGCTAAAAAATGAGCTGTCTAATTTGTCGACTTTTAAACAAAACAAATAGAAGAAGAAGTAAACTCATTAAAAAGACCTTTGCATTCTAAAATAATAGCACCAAGATATGAAGAAACAACCTCTTGCCGATTTAAAGCCTGAACCAGCAGCATGGAGTCACTTTCCAAATCTATGAGTGTCACATAGCCTCTGCTTTTCAACCAATTGAGAACTTCTCTTATGCCTAAAGCCTCTGCCATAAATGAAGAATCCACCACTCCTAAGCACATCATACCTCCTCCAATACATATGCTTGAGCTATCGTGCAGGATCCATCCACACCTAGCATTCCCAGTTTGGTGCGTAAATGAAGCATCAACATTTATCTTTAATCTGCCAGCAGCTGGGGTAGTCCACCGAAGAATAACTTGATAACCGTGACTCACAGCTTTATGCTTACAAGCTTCCTGCGCTGCTCTCCAATCTTGCATAAGAGTGGACACTCAAGAAAGTACTAAGTTTGCATAAATCACCTTACTGCAGAAAACACGTTGATTTTGTTGCCACCATATTTCCCATGCAATATGAAATGCTTCTCTTATATCAGAAGGTGAGTGATGGTGAAGTAGCTCCTAAACCCATGCAAGAGGCAAAACCAGACTAGCCCTCCAACTAAATCTACTACGTTGCCATACTGATACAGCAAACGGACAATTATATAACACATGAATGATAGTCTCATCGTCATTCCCACAAATCGTGCATCTACAATCCTTAATAACTTTTCTTTTATAAAGATTAACACGAACAGGAAGAACATTTGACAAAACCCGCCACTAGAAATTTTTCACCTTATTTGAAAGAGATAATCGCCGCACTGCTTTCCAAACATCAGTTGGAATACTCGATGACACCGTATGAGTCGACGTTAAAGTCTGATAACCACTTTGAACAGTATAACGACCACTTTTATCATGTAACCGACACCAGAAATCCTCCTGCCTCCTGTTAACAGAGCATAGTGGTAGCCGTAAAATTGCTTGGATTTCTTCTTGCAAAAAAAGAGAATGCAAAAGCTCCATATCCCAACCTTTACCCTCGTCTACTCTCAAATCAGCGACCACCAAATCATCTATTCCAGAGTGATTAACAGATACAATCTTAAGTAAGGGAAAAGATGGAAGCCATGGGTCCTTAAATACTGATATCATCTCTCCATTACCAATACACTGAACAATACTTGATTTCAGCAAGTCTTAACCCGCAATAATACTTTTCCAGATATAACTAGGATTTTTACCCATTGTTGCATCCAGGAAAGAACATTCAGCAAAGTAACGAGTTTTGTATATTTTGGCAACCAAGGAATTTGGGTTCGTCATCAGCCTCCATCCCTATTTAGCCACTAACGCCATAAACTCCCTTACTTTTCTGAAACCAAGTCCACCCACCTCTTTTGCAACACTCAACACTTTCCATGAACGCCAATGGACTCCAGAATTATGATCGGTACCACCTTGCCACCAAAACTTATTCATAGCTTTCTTTATAGCATCACATATATACTTAGGCAAAATAAAAACTGACATAAGATAATTGGGAATCAATTGAATGACAGTTTTTAAGAGAACTTCTTTTCCTACTCTGCTTAACGCCTTCATCTTCCACCCGTTCAACCTCTTCCAGACTTGATCAACAACATAGTTGAACACCTCTTTTTTATTTTGGCCTACTATCGAGGGAAGACCCAAATATTTAGAAAATCCATCAACCTTTATAACTCCTAGCAAATTGCAAATGGTTTCCTGAATATTTGAAGCAATATTTGGACTAAAAAAATTTTTCGATTACGTAAAATTAATTTGCTGGCCGGAGGCTTGTTGGTAAAGCTCCAAACAATGCTTAATCACATGGGCATTTGCAATAGTAGCTTTACAGAAGTAAAAAGCATCATCCGCGAAGAACAAGTGAGTCACAGAAGGTGCTGCCCGAACAATCCTACATCCTGTAAGTTGTCCCCTATCTTGGAAAGACTGGAGAAGAACTAATAGTGCTTCAGCCATAATTATAAAAAGATACGGCGAGAGCGGATCTCCTTATCGTAGGCCTCGTGATGGAATCACCGGACCAAAAGTCCTACTGTCATGATAAAAATTATAAGAAATCAAAGATACCACACGCATGATCTTTTGGACCCATTCATTATAAAAACTAAACTTGAGCATTAAACTTTGTATGAAACTCCATTCTACACGATTGTATGCTTTACTCATATCATTTTTCATTGCTACAAAGCCCTCTTTCGCTTGCTTCTTATTTTTTAGAAAATGCATTAATTCAAAAGCCGCCATCACATTATCAGTAATCAAACGACCTGGAACAAAAGCACTCTGCAATTCAGAGATCACCACCGATAAACATGACTTCATCTCATTAGCCAACGCCTTACAAATGATCTTGTCAATGACATTACTCAAAGAAATTGGACGTAAGTCGAAAACAACTTCAGGCGATTGCTTCTTCAGAATTAAAACAACGTTGGTTTGGTTTTTCCCTAGAGGAGGCTCTCCATCATTTAAACAAGAGAGGCAAGCTCGACTGACCTCATCCCCAATTATGGCCTAAAAACGTTGATAAAACATTGGATTATACCCATCTAGACCTGGGGCTTTATCTGGATGCATGCTAAAAACTTCCTCCTTAACCTCCTCCCGAGTAAAACATTGCTTCAATTGAGTATTATGCTCTTCATCAATGCGGCAAGGGATCTTGTCTATAATAGTTTCAAAATCTCCTTGCATAGATGTAAAGAGATTAGAATAATAAGCAATAATTAACTCCTATAAAGAGCCATCCCAAGCCACCCAATCACCATTATTATTTTCTTAAAGACACAATGAGGTTCCTTTTATGTTGAGTTGAAGCCATGCGGTGAAAATATTTTGTGTTTGCATTAGCATTTTGAAGCCAAAATTGCTTGGCTCTTTGACGCCAGTAGACATCTTGTTGATGTAAAAGCTCCATATATGCAGCTTTTGCAGCCCTGAAAAGAGAAATCGAGCTAGCATCCATTTTCGATTTATAACGAGCTATTTGTAACTTACAAATTCAAAACTTATCTTTGTACACGTGCTGCTTCTTCTTATTCCACTCTGCTAATGCCTGAGCACATCTGAACAGCCGAGTCTCTAAATCCCCAATCCATTCCCGATTCCACGCTTACTTAACCACAACTTCAATATCACCCTCCTGAAACCAAAAATTCTCAAAACGAAAAGGTTGGGCTACATATTGAATAACAGTCACACCCACATAAATGAAAATAGCAGAATGATCACTATTCACAACATCCAAATTGTACACCACAACATCCATGAAGAGCTGTCTCCAAGTGTTCGAACTCAACGCCCTATCGATCCTTTCATAAACCCAATCATCTGCACCCCTACCCCTTTCCCAAGTGAATCAATTGCCCCTGTAACCAAGATCATACAGTTCATAATTATGAAGAGCATCACAAAACCCATTAACCATCCAAACCGGCTGAGAATGACGACCTTTCTTCTCATCAAAACTTAAAACATCATTAAAATCCCCAGCAATTAACCACGCTAATGGAGATTTATCTTTGCAAGAGTACATAAGATCCCAATAAGCTCTCCATCGCTCAGGAAAGCCATAATATCCGGTAAAACAGAATTCTAGATGTAACGCCCCAAAATTTCAGATCTTAAAATGATATTATTTAGGCGAGTCATGAATGGTATCACCCGAGGGAGAAAAAAATATTTTAATTGGACTCGATAATGATATTGAGCATAATTAATATTTGTGGAGTTAATTAG
>CANUEP010127950.1:0-19246 GCA_947857235.1 Jatropha podagrica | reverse complement strand
GAAGGAAGGCCAATGATGTGATTAACAGCGGCTGAAGGTTTGACAATCACCTTACGCCGACTGTTTAGAGGCCGAAAAATCAACTAGAGAGGATGGGAGGGAGGCCGTTGCTTTTGCAACTTGGAGAGAGGATTTTGAGATTTTCTAAATTTGGTTTTTATTAATTTGTGGGTCCCACAATAAGGCTTTTTTTGTCATTTTAATGTAAAATTAGCGAAAAATCAGCCCTTTTTGGACGGAATGACTAGATTGTTGGACGGAACCAAACCTTAGGGACGTCCGAATAATTTGACCAAAATACATGAACGAAGTTATTAATTTGGCAAAACTCAGGGATGAAATAATAATTTTTTCTAGGGCTTTTTTGGTCATTTTAATGTAAAATTAACGAAAAATCAGCCCTTTTTGGACGGAAGGACTAGATTGTTGGACGGAACCAAACCTTAGGGACGTCCGAATAATTTGACCAAAATACATGAACGAAGTTATTAATTTGATAAAAACTCAGGGATGAAATAATAATTTTCCCTAATTTCTTTTATTGGGATTTTCATAATTTAATAATTAAATAAATTTACTCAAATATGATAATACTATACACTTCCCCATACTTCATATGCCATTTTTTTCGATATTCATTTAGCTAATTTTTGGTTATTGACTTTCTTAATAGTAAATGCTATTTTTTTTTTTTTTTGTTTAAAAGGTTTCTTTTTTTTAATTTATCTTTTACAAAAATGATTTATTTTTAATGCACATATAACTCAGTTACTACTAAGTGATTGTGTTTCTTAATATTTAATGTAATAAAACCCACATAAAATATATTTTTTCTTAGTTTTTCTTTAACGTCTCTTATCTCTTTGAAATATCTCTCAATTAAGATAAAAGAGCAATAAAAATCATACAAGATATACACTTTTTACTTTATTTTCTCTTTAAAATCTCTTCATTTTCTTTTTGTAATCTCTTTTTAAAATATGAAATCTCTCACAATTAAGATAGAAGAAAATACTCAAATATTGTAAATTCTCTCTTCTTAAATAAAGCACTGTGTTAGCATAGAGGAAAAACTCATGATCCTCCTTTATACATATAACATGATATGATATGAAGATATATTTATATAATATTCCCTGTAGTTTTTTTATTTAGAGAAAATAGAAAAAGCTCATGGATTAAAAAAGTTAGTCAAATTAAGTTTTTTTTCCCCTAAAATGTCATTCATTTCATCATTAATTATAAGAACAATAGCTTACACAAAAAGGAGTCTCAAAAAGTGAATTTATTGCCTACTTGCATATTTGAGTGGCACTTTCAACGTTGTTTATTAACTTTAACTTATTTTATTAGAAAAGGAGACATTTTACATAATATGTACATAAAAATAAAAAAAAATTTTGGAGCTAAATTAAAGGCTAAAATTTTCAACTTATTCATTAAAGGCCACAAATTTTCAAAATTTTCGACGAAAATAAAATAGTAAAAACTTAAATTTTGACTCTAACTTATTTAAACTTGAATAATTTTTCAATTAAAAGTAAAATTTAGTTTTTTCGAATTTAAATGAAATTTAAAAAGTAGTGCTTAAATACAAAATGGTTTAAAGCAGTGCACAACTAATAATTAAAAGTTCACAAAGTGACTTATAAAAGTTTATAACCGTTAACTAACATAGAGAAATAAAAAATTATTAAAAAAAATGCACAAATATTAAAAATAAAAGGCAATTAAGTGACTTACAAAAAAGCAAAAAATAATCAGAAAGTGCACAATTTTCCACCAACAAAAGTCCACATTAACCTATATTTAGAGAAAACGAATTTTAGGAATTTTGATATTTCTAGCAAAAACACTAATTTTTCCCTTTTTTTTTAATAACCAAAACATATCCATACCTTTAAAAACAAAATGTGGCCGTTTTCAAAATTTAATTGATCATAACATATATTCATTCCTAATATTAATGGTTGTGGTCAAATTTATAATGATAATGTAGACATATATTTATTAAATATATAAATAAGGGCTAATTTTGTATTTATGTCGTCAAATTTATAAAAACCATCACTGTTACTATAAAACGAAATGAAAAAAGTGAGGTGATAACTTGTGCCTTTAAACACGCATGCATTAAATGCTGAGAATATTTGTCTATCACTTTTCTTGATTGTTGAGCTTTAATTTTAAAAAATTTTAGGGGTTTACTAGTTTTGTTTAACTTGGCTTGCATTCCAAAATTACTAATTAGAGTAACTTTCTCCATAAAAAAAAATACATCCAAAAATGAATTTTCTCTAAATAAAAAAAAAACGGAGGGAGTACAATATAATGATTTAGGGTCTGTTCGACAAAATTAGTTATTTTGATAGTTGTTAATTATTTTAATGATGTTTAGCTGTTAGCTGTTTAAGTAGCGTTTCATGAAACACTAAAAGCTAAACGTTACATGAGTTAACTTTTCACAAAAAGCTATCCTAACCTCTAAAAACTAGTCCAAATGTTATATTACCAAACAACTTTTTAAGCAGTGTTCAACGTTTTGATTAGTCAAAACTCTAAAAGCTACTAAAAATGTTGTTGCCGAATACCACCTTAGTTTGAAATAAGTTAAAAAAAAAAAAAAAGAAAAAAAGAAAACATTGCTTCTTTATTTTCCTTTTTTTATTGTAAAACTCTAACGAAAAAATTATATCGTGGATGGTAATTTTTCATTCATATTTGAGAAATAAAAATAAAAAACTACAATTAAACCAAACATGGCAAGTATAATTGTAATAGTTTCAAAATTTTTGAATTCAAATTAAATGAAAATGCAATGTTGGCGAATTGAATGGCTATTCTGAAAATTCCACATTCTAGCATGTATTTCTTTAGAATAAGGTTTTAGTTTAGCTATATATATATATATATATATATATATTTTTTTTTTTAGCAGAGTTTAGCTCGATAAACCAGCCAGCAAAAATATAGTATTGGGAGAGGATGACCCCGTTGCCTCAGTTAAGGAGGAAAAAAAAAACATGAAATATTGTTATATGTATCCATTTTAGCTTTATGTGTTTTTGTTGAGTAAGTAAAAGACCATTTTGCCATCCATATAACTTCAATTTCGAAAAATTAGGATAGTTTTCTAAGGTCATGAACTGCAAACCTCTAATAAAATGTGATTAAGAGTAGTTATTTTTATAGTTATTAGTTATTTTAGTAATGGTTAGCTGTTAGCAGTTTTAGTAACTTTTCATAAAACGCTTAAAGCTAAACATTATATGAACGAAAAGTAAGATATGAATTTTGTTTTGAGCTATAGAAATTGATTGAATTAAGGAAGTACATCCTTAAGACACTTATGCCAAATTCGTGGTGCCTCTTCAAACCATAAATTAATTTTTGAAGTCTACAAAAATGTTTCAATTTATTAGGATCCACAAATCTTAGAGGTTGTGTTAATACAAGATCATCAGGAATCATGAACGAAAGCATCACAAATATTTAATGGTTGAATACATTTATTGCCTACAAAAAAAAATTTTTGATCATCTCAACTTTTAAAATAATTTTTTGTCCCTTTAGACTCTTTTTTTTTTTAATTTATGCACGCCTAGCCAGAGATAGATTGTCTGAGTATAAAACACATGCGATGACGTGAAAAAACACTATTGCTTCTTTAGTGCATAAATTTAAAAAAAAAAAAGAGTATAGGAGGCTAAAAAGTCATTGTAAAAATTGAGGTGGCCAAAAAAACCTTTTTGTATAAGTACATGGGATAATGTATGTATTTGGCCATTATTTTATAGATGACGTGATATATAAAATCTATCACATAGGACAATTATGTGAAAAAAGATCATTGTTTGAGCAGTGCATAAATTGTAAAAAACAAAGTTTATGAGTTCAAAATATTTTTTTGAAAATTGAGATGGCCAAAAAACTTTTTTTGTGCAAATATGAGAGTAATTTATATATTTGGTCGATGATATGGCTGCTACATCAGACAATCTTATCAAATTTAACTCGATAATTTAAAGAGCGTATATCACACTTTAATTTTTTACATAACTAGACGTATATAAGTTACGAAAAGACGAGTTTATGGATCAAAAGGTCATTTTAAAAGTTGAGCTAGGTAAAAGATTTTTTTTATTCAAATACAGGGGAGAATTTATGTATTAAGCTGATATTTAATTGACCAACGAAACAAAATTGCTAAAGAAAAAAATTAGAGGGTTATTATATAGTATGTATACGAGTTGTTAGTGTTAGAGTAGGTGCATGTGTATTTACTTAAATTAGACTATTAGATATAGGAAGTTGAAATTTCACTGGCAGCTAGCTTTTGGGATTTTTGTCGCTTTTGGTTGCTGTATGATAGGTTTTTCGTAAGTGCACGAAACTGTAGTAACTAATAAATAATGAATTGAGTATCATTTTCACAAAAATTGTATATCAAATAGCAAATTGTATTAATCTATTATTATTTTAACGACAATAAAGAAAATAATTGGAATAATGTGATGAAAAAGAACTCAAGCAAAAATATTTGATGAAAATAATTAAAGACTAGAAGGTATTAGGAATTTTGGCTTCACATAATTCTAATTTATTTTATTAGTTTAATAATCAAATTGTTCAAGTAAGAGAAACAATTTTAAAATCACTAATAAGCTCTTTCGATAGATATTAGTTATTTTAACCCGGTCCAATTATCTATCACCCAATAGCATAATAAAATATTAATTAAATCATTAAGTTTTATGAATTGAATCATTAAGTTTTATAGTTTATTTAAAAATTCATAATTTAAGGTGGTGAGCTTGTGAAAATCCTCCATAAGTCAAATCATATGACTTCTGCATCAAGTTATTATTCTCATAAATTTTTTTATATCAGAAATCATTTTTCCGATAGTAATTAATGAAATAAATCAATATAAGAAGAAATCTGTCTATAAGTATTAAATTCAATAATAAATTATACTTTTTGAACAAAGAAAAGCAAATATAATATTAAATTAGAATAGAAATTAAGCTCCATCAAAACTTTAATATGAAAATTTAGTTCGATATAGTAATTAAATAAAATTCAATTAAATTTAAAAATAATCTCATAATCAATATGAATAATAAAAAGTAGAAACAAAATTAACAGTTTAGAGATAAAAATTAATCAACTAATAGCGTGGACGACTTTCTTGATTCTTTACGTAAATTTGAATGCTTGAAATCTTAAAAAAAAAAAAAAGAAAACTAAAAAAAGCAAAACAAAATTTAAGATCTAAAATTTGATGATGTATTGTTATAGTGATATCTTCTTATATAGACTTCATAGGGTATTTTGAACCGAGTAGAAAACTAATTTTGTTGTATTTTTTTACATAAACTTGAATGTTCAAAGTCCTAAAAAAAAAGAAAACTAAAAAAAGCAGAATAAAAATTTAAGATCTAAGATTCAATGATATATTGTTATAGTGATATCTCCTTATATAGAGTTCGTAGGGTGTCTTTGAATCCGAATATGAAACTAATTTTGTATTGTATTACTTCCCAATTAGGAGTCTTTTTAACCAAATGGGGCTGAATTCAAATAATATAAGTTTTATATTATTCTCATATAGCTCTATACATAAGCCACGTTCAAACTTTAAATCTACACGGGCTAAATAATTAAAGTCGGTCCATTTTGAATTTTTAGCTTTTTTTGGTAACACAGCTGTAGCATTTGACACGGTTAGACCGTGTACTTTACTGACTTGACCATGTTGAGCTTTCAACTCCAATCTTCTTTGATGCAAAATTAGACTGTTTTCCCGCTAAAAGTCATTCAAATTAAACTTGTTAGAATTAAAGAAACCTAATTAAAAATATAAGTAAATTTAAATAAAAATTAATTAAAGTAACTAAAAACACTAAAAATCATAATAAAAACTATATTAAAAATATATTGCTTTTCGGATTGCTAATCTCATAAGAGAGTATTTTACCTATTTTGCAGGGAATGGCAAGTGCAATCGGTAAAGGTGCATCCAAAACTAATTCTGTGGCACATTGTTTAGCTAACGAGGCCCTAATTAGTTATTTGGATTGTCTTTTGTATGAGTCTAGTTCTCAAGCTAGATTTTATTTGAGGGCTGACCTTGTAGGGGCAGTGTAGCCTCGTCTTAAAGGCATTATACACTCATATCTAATAATAATAATAATAATAAAACTAACTTAATCACAAAAAAAAAGTTTGAACTTGTAAGTTTTTCTTTTCTAAATTTGGCCAATACTTTTAATTTTATCAATCAATACCATGTACTTATTTTTTTTTAATCAATTATGGCCTCGGTCTAGAATATGTTAATGTTTGTTGATGTGTCCGTTAAGAGGATTTAATTTTTTTTTAAATTACGTCCATATGAACATGCCATGTAAGAAAGCTAACTTGAACATAAAATGTTTAATCACAAAAAAAAGTCTAAACTTTTGAGGTTTTTTTTTCAAATTTAGCTCATACTTATGATTTTATTAATTAATACCCTATACTTATTTTTTTTATGTTAATTGTGGCTTCCGTTTAGAGTTTATTAATATTTGTTGATGTTTCTGTTAATTGACTTCAATTTTTTCTCGGATCACGTCCACATTGACATGCCACATAAGAAAACTAACTAAAATATAAAAATACATTAAACGATATCGTTTTATAGTCGGACTTATCTTTAGTATTTTGACTTTATTTTTTATCATTAACTTTAAAATAAATTGAGGCAATACATTTTTTTTGCATATGACCATATATTTTGACAAATAAGAACTCATTTTTTGGGTTTACATGTCATATAAAAATACATAATATTTATTTTTCCTCAAAAAATAGCAAGCAAAATATCAAAATATTGAAGATAGGGTCTAGCTGGAAACGATACTGTTTAATGTATTTTTATATTCAAGTTAACTTTCTTATGTGATGTGCCCACGTGGATGTGATATAAAAAAAAATTAGACCACATTAATAGACACATGGGTAAACATTAACAAACTCTAGACGGAAGCCACAATCGACAAAGAAAAATAAATACAGGGTATTAATTGATAAAAACAAAAGTATTAGCTAAATTTGAAAAAAACTTACGTTCAGGCTTTTTTTGGTGATTAAGCTTTTATGTTCAAATTAACTTTTTTACATGGCGTGTTCATATGGATGTGATATGAAAAAAAAAAATTGAATCACATTAAAAGACACATCGGCAAATATTAATAGACTCTAGACGAAAGTCATAATTGACAAAGAAAAATAAATACAGGGTATTGATTGGTAAAATTAAAAATATTGGCTAAATTTAAAAAAAAAACTTATAAGTTCAAATTTTTTTTGTGATTAAACTTTTTATATTCAAGTTGCCTTTCTTACGTGGTATGTTTACATGGATGTAATTTGAAAAAAATTAGACCCTATTAATGGATATATCAGTAAACATTAACAGATTCTAGACGGAGGTTACAATTCAAAAAAAAAAAAAAGTACAGAGCATTTATTAACAAAATTAAAAGTATTTGCTAAATTTGAAAAAACTTATAAGTTCATATTTTTTTGATGATTAAGTCAATAAAATTGCATAAATCTACCTAATTTTATGGGTATGACTAAGAATTACTATTTCCGTCTCATTTTATTTACATAGTTTGACAAAACACGTATATTAAAAATTTAGTCAACAAATATTATTTTGCTATTTTTTATACTCTTAAATTTAATTCATTAAGATATAAATAAAAACTCTATTTAATAAATAATTATAAATATTATTATGAAACAAATAATTTTTAAATATAAATTTAGAAATTTTATAAATATTTTGGTAGATTTAAAAAAGGAACAAGTAAACAAAATGGATGAAGGAAATATATGTTTAACCATATTTTGTAAAAGAAAAAAAAAAGGCAGGGAATAAAATGTTTAATGCTGCGCAGTAAGTTGCTACACATTAATAGGTCTTTTCATATCTTTTGTTTTATTTTCTCATCTAAAAGGTCTAAAAAAATGCTCGACAGTGACTCTACTGTTAAGTTTCGTCCATTTGCTTTCAGTGGACACGGCATCTCGCTCTCCATCCCTCACTCTCTCTCCCTCTCTTTCCATATCTTTCCAACGTTTTCTTTTTAATTAACAAATCCAAAGATCATAGAAATAGAAGAATAGGTAAAAGGTTTAGCCTTTAACAAGGAAGAAGAAGGGAAAACAAAAGAATCTATCCTTGCACACCAACTGTTTGATCTAATGCCAAAGTGAAAAGGACCCACAACTGAAAAACAGACAAAACAAACAAACAACGATACAGTTCAATTCTCCTCTTTCTCTTTCCTCCTCCTCCTCCTCCTCCTTCTCTATCTCTTATTAAATAATTCTAAAAGTTGTTGAAGTAAACACTCTTTACAATTTTTTATTACATTTTAACATCCCAACCATTTCCTTACACATAGCCACAAGCTTGCTTGCTTATATATTTGTACAGAGTTCTATATGCTTGCCGGCGATGCCCACGCCGGTCAGAGTTGCAAGGCAATGCTTAACAGACGACGCGGCGCGTGCTCTTGATGATGCTGTTGCTGTGGCGCGTCGTCGTAGCCATGCTCAAACTACATCTCTCCATGCCGTCTCTGCTTTACTTGCTTTGCCTTCTTCTATTCTCCGTGATGCTTGTGCGCGCGCTAGAAATAGTCCGTGTTCTTCCCGCCTTCAGTTTCGCGCGCTGGAGCTCTGTGTTGGAGTTTCTCTTGATCGGTTGTCTTCGTCGAAAACCCTGGAGGAGCCCCCTATTTCGAATTCTCTCATGGCAGCGATTAAACGATCTCAGGCGAATCAACGGAGGCATCCTGATAACTTTCACTTGCAGCAAATACACTGTAATCAACAACCGGCGTCGGTTTTGAAGGTTGAGCTTAAGTACTTCATTTTGTCCATTTTGGATGATCCGATTGTCAGTCGGGTACTCGGAGAGGCTGGGTTTAGGAGTTGTGATATTAAGTTGGCGATTATTCACCCGCCGGTGACGCCGCAAACGGCGAAATTCTCGCGGACAAGGTATTCGCCGCTTTTCCTGTATAATTTGACAGGTTCGGATCTAGTTCGACCCGGTTTGAGCTTTCCGTGTAGTGGACGAGAAGATGTGGAGGAGGATTGTAGGAGAATCAGTGAGGCATTAATGAAAAGAAACGGAAAAGGGAAAAACTTGTTGCTTCTTGGTGTCTGTGCTAGTGATGCTTTGAAGAGATTTATCGAATGTGTAAATATGGATAAAGAAAAAATTTTGCCTAGTGAGATTTCAGGGTTAAGAGTGATTTCTATAGAAAAAGAGATTGTTGAGTTTGTTAGTGAAGGAGGGAAAGAAAGAGAAAATATGGGGTTCAAGTTTGAGGAACTGCGAAATGAACTAGACCAATGTTCAGGTCCGGGTATTTTGTTGAATGTTGGAGAATTAAAGGGTTTGGTTAATGAAAGTGATTCCATTGATGATGCTTTGAGTTATTTGGTTTCGAAGCTAACAGGTTTGTTAGAGGGTTTTAGAGATAAGTTGTGGTTGATGGGAGCTGCAGCTAAACATGAAACTTATTCCAAGTTGTTGGGACAATTTCCAGCTATAGAAAAGGATTGGGATCTTCATATTCTACCAATCACCTCTTCTAAAAGTCCTTCTGATTGTTTCGGCTCCAAATGTAGGTGAGTAGTTTTCTCATTTTATCTTAGTTATACTGCTCTGTTGCTATTAATCAGGAAAAAAAAAAAACACAAACATGTTGAATTAGAATTTTCTTTTGGTTTATATATGTGTTTTAAGGATATCCATTTAGGGTAAAGAAGTCTGAAGCTTCTTAAACATAAAATTTTTCTCTTATGAAACAAGAAGAATATAAAAAGGACGGGTATTTGGATTGGTGGAAAAGAATCGCCTATAATAGAATTCTTTTAGCTAATCCTTTATTTCTTCTACGAGTGACGGTTAGCTGTTGCCGTTGTATCTATAGTATCTTTAAATCCTTTTTTGCTTGCTGTCTTTATTATATTCCTTATTTGTGTCGTGCAGTTAACGGATAATTTTGAGCTTTTTCTTTGCTTTCCTCCTTTTTTTTTTCCCTCCTCCTCTACTTGTTATTTTGTTCAGTATATATGTCATGCAGTTGGATAGATTTGAAGCTTTTTCTTGTTGCTGATTTCCTTTCCATCTTTTTTCTGTACTTGTTATTTTGAGTAATTTGTTGCTTGTTGCTCTGCTTTTTTTTTCCCCCTTCCCCACTATTCGTACACAGTGTTGCATGGTTCAAATGCTGTTTTTTTTTTTACATTTTACTAGCATGGGCTATGTGTTTCCACTTTTCATTTTGCTTTGGTGTTCTATATTACAAAGAGTTCAATATCAGGTTATCCTGAAAGCAATCTAATTTGGACTAATAAAGAAAAGCCTTTCTAACTATCAGCCAATTTTCAATTGCCAATTGGCCACTTAGGAAAATCTTAAATGATGTCTAAATTTGGATTCATAAAGAGAGAGCCTCCAAATTATATTTTTCAATTTGTAATTAATTAGATACTTCTGTGAAAATAAAGAAAAATAACCTGTATTTTTAAGTTGTGACTATGATGGTTTGTCCATGATGCCAAATATTGAATGAAGTGAAGACTAATCTTGGTTATTTCTACAGAAATCTCATGACTACATGGTTAGGTATAGTTTTGGAATTTTTTTGGTTATTTTTACTATTTTTCTTGAGATGTATTAATTTTTGAAATTTGACCACATCTGAAACTTAATAATTCATGAAGGGAAGGTGTTATTGTTCAAAGTAGCTATTCTCTTGAATTCCTTTATATTTTATTTTGGCTATATTATATAGCATAGGGTAGTGTGCGAAATGCCTTGTTTTATTCCAAATTCTGTTCTGAACCTGTCTATCCATGCATACAGTTTAGCTTCTAACTGTTTCTAACCATTGAATCTCACAGTTCCATGCTCATGACATACTTACAGCTTAATGGGGTCTTTTGTTCCATTTGGTGGGTTTTTCTCGACACCATCAGATTTCAGAAATCCATCCATCAACATAAATCAATCCATCACTCGATGTCACCTTTGCACTGCAAAGTACGAGCAAGAAGTTGCTGAAATGTTGAAGATTGGACCGACAATTTCAGTTGCAGATCAGCACTCAGAGAACTTACCTTCTTGGTTACAGATGGCTCATCTTGATACAGGCAAGGGATTTGATGCAGCTAAGGTGTGTCCCTCCTACATAGTTGGAAATCTTTGACTGAGCTTGTGCACATGCATAAGCATTTTTCTTTTTGAAACTAATGTTTTGCAGCATTGGCACAAAGTTATATACATTTTGGATATTTCATTAATTGGCTTGCAATATTTATGTAAGAATGTCCCTCATCTTCAGTGCAGACCAAAAATGATGGAACAACATTGAATGAGAAAATTTTGGGGCTGCAAAAGAAATGGAATGGCATTTGCCAACAGCTTCATCATGCTCAGCCGTTCTCCAAATTTGATATTTCTCAGAGCAGGCCTCAGGCATCAATGGCAGAAGGCTTTCCTTATGTTGCAGATGGGAAGGAGAGGAGCAGCAGCTGCAGCAGAGATTCATCACTGAATGAGAGTCAATGTGCAAATCTAGGCCTTGGCATTAATATGGACTTGCAAAATGTTTTTCCATCAAAATGTAGCATACCATTACCCGTAGCTTCTGAATCTGAGAATGTTAATTACCGACTTAAGCTTCTCAAAGAAGCATCAAAAAGTCAGCAGAAAGAGAAAGATGGTCCTTTGTTTACCCCCTTTACTCTGCCCTATATGAATCTACCCACTGATCACACGTCATCTTTATCTGTCACTTCTGTGACCACGGATTTGGGGTTAGGAACACTCTATTCATCAAGTTCTCAAAAACCAAACAAGTCAAAATTTGGCGATTATAAAGAGCATTTTCAGCACCTTACAGGTTTTAATTCTTCTGGGTTTGGAGCTAATGAGAGTACACATAAAATCAAACTATCTTCTTCATGTTCTAATCCTTCTGTGGGAGGCCATTTGGATTCAAGAGATTACAAATCAATCAGAGAAGCTCTTCTTAAAAGAGTTGGGTGGCAAGAAGAAGCCATATGTGCTATTAGTCGAGCCATATGCCATTGTAAGGCAGGATATGGAAGAAATCATGGCTCAATTGCAAGAGGAGATATTTGGCTTTCTTTCCTTGGGCCTGACAAAGTTGGAAAGAGAAGAATTGCCTCAATACTTGCTGAGGTAGTGTTTGGTAGCCATGAAAACTTAATATCCGT
This sequence comes from Jatropha podagrica, assembly GCA_947857235.1. Lineage (NCBI taxonomy): Eukaryota > Viridiplantae > Streptophyta > Magnoliopsida > Malpighiales > Euphorbiaceae > Jatropha > Jatropha podagrica. The sequence goes on along the minus strand of CANUEP010127950.1, from coordinate 6,928 downwards.
GGATTTGAGCCTCCATGATGGGGGTAGGCCATCAGAGACTGTATTTGGATGCCAAGAATTAAATGATTATGATGCCAAATTTAGGGGGAAGACGGTAGTTGATTATATTGCAATGGAGTTGAGCAAAAAACCTCATTCAGTAGTGCTCCTTGAAAATGTTGATAAGGCTGATTTTCTGGTCCAGACTAGTTTGTCCAAGGCTGTGAGGACAGGTAAATTTCCGAATTTGCTCGGGAGAGAAATCAGTGTCAATAATACGATTTTTGTGACTACCTCAACCATTGTGAAGGAAAATGTAAATTTTTCATCACAGAAGGAACATATTAAGTTATCTGAGGAAAGCATTATTGGAGCTAAGAGCTGGCAAATGCAAATATTAATTGAACATGTCACTGAGGGTGCAAGCAAAAGAAATGAAATGAGCATGAAGGTTTCAAGAAAAGCGACCACCACTGCATCATTGGTTAATAAAAGAAAGCTGGACAGAATCACTAGCTCCACAGAGCAGGAACTAAATAATGAGGCTAGAAAACAGGCAAGTAAAGTGTCAGGTTCTTCTCTGGACTTGAATCTCCCTGCAGAGGGGACGGAAGAGAACACTGATTCTAGTATTTGTGACAGTGACCCTATCTCTGAAAACTCAGAAGCTTGGTTGGAAGATTTCTTTGATCAAATGGATGAAAAGGTATTATTCAAGCCATTTGATTTTGATGCTCTTGCTGAGAAAATAGCGAGCGAAATCAACATAGAATTTCGGAAGGTATTTGGGCTGGAGATGTTACTGGAGATTGATGATGAAGCAATGCTACAAATGCTCGCAGCTTCTTGGTCATCGGATGTGAACAGAGCGATGGAGGACTGGGTTGAAAGAGTCCTTGGCAGAGGATTCATTGAAGCCAGGCAGAAATACCATGTTACTGTTCCATATGTTGTAAAATTAGTTACTTGTAAAGGCGTTTCGGTGGATGAGCGAGCTCCTGGAATATGCCTGCCTGCAAGAATTAATCTGTAAACTGATTTTATTACTCACCAATGTTTCTTGTAATTATGTGTAATGTAGCTTTTGGCATATAGGTTTAGTATCCAAAAATTGCCATTTTGGTTAATCAATGCCATAAATTTTGGGGTAATCTCTTTCTCTGCTGTATTGATTGTAAGTATTTTATGAAAGAAGTAAAATAAGAATAAAAAAAAGGAGGGAAAACGACTGATTCTTTTCCGTTTCACGCATGCTTTGCCATGAAAATGGCCAAATGTATAAATCTTATGGTGTCTTAAAATTTTACTTAAACTTATTAATTTATGCCTTTAAAGTTATGAATTTTTTATAACACTTCTTATCTCTATACATTAGTAATAGTTTTTCTTTTGCTTTTTTTTTATATACAAAGTAGTATCAAGTTGATGTAGTTACTACAACTTTTGCAATTATTGATTATCTAATTAATCAATATAATTTTACAAGTCGAAATGCATAATAGAAAAAATTTATAAATTAAAGCGTTTAATAAGTCTGATTTTGTAAATTAAAGTTTTAATATAGCAAAGTAAGAGTTAAAGATGTTATAATATTTTTTATATAAAATATAAAGTGGATCCATGCATTTTGCCCCGTGACAATTGATGTCCCACTATGAATGACCAAATGCATATCCATACTTAACAAAAAAAAAAAACCTTATGACGCCCAAAATTTTATAGCTCTTAGTTGGATTTTTGTGTTTTTTTCGGCTATTTTCTTCATTGCAAGTTGGAGAGCTATCCAAGTTTGACGAAGGGAAACCGAAAGCTTGATTATCAATTTTAAACTTCTCTAAACTGGCCTTCAATGGTTAATTCTCAATTTCTCATTCTCCTCTTTCACTTTCTTGTTTTTGATTTTCTAGGGGCCTCGGTAAAAATTGAAGATTTTGTTTTAATCGATTGAAATGGGTATGGAGACTTGTATATTGTTGTAGTATGCTTGATATAATGAGAAATCATCTCCTGGGTGAACCTATGATGATCGAACCATAGGGGATATATTATCATGTGATTTCCTTGCTTTGGATTGATAAATTCCCTTCTAAAATGATCTTTGATATGTGATTTAAGTTGGGTAATAATGTCCTTGACGAATCCTTAGAAATGAATATTTTCCTATAACCTAAATTTAGAATTTTTGGGAAATTCATAAAACGCAATTTACGATTTAGGTTTAATAATGTTTTAAAGATTATAAGAGAATCCATAGCTGAAACTAAACAATTTTGGCAGAAGGGAATGCTTTAAGTATTGGGATCAGTTTCTTCGTGATTTTTAGTTGGATTCATATAAACATACAGAAATTCGTTTATAGATTTGAATATTTGTTGATGATAGCTTAAAAAATTATGTTTTCATGTAAACTTAAAACATTTAGCAGACATGGACTTCATTTCCCATCAAGCACTTCATCCTGCCTATCAAAGCTTAGTTACCTATAACTATAATTGGTTAATACGATTATCAATAGTACAAACTAGTGGAGCCGAGTTGAACTTTGGTGAGCTCGAGCTTGTCTCAATAAGGATATACTCAAATTCAGCTTGTTTAGAAATAATCAAATTCGAATTTAACTCGGATTTGGCTCAATAATTATAAACGGGCTGTGTTCGAATTCAAGTTCAAAATTTATTAACTAAAATGACATCGTTTTAATATAGATTTTAATTGATTTTGTCTTATTGAATTAGCTTGTGAGATCGACTCAGCTCGATAAAACTATCTCGTGAGTTTTACTCGATAAGGCTGGCTTGCGAGATAATGATCTAGTCTCGAGTTCGGCTCATTAATTAAACAAGCTCGATAGCTCAACTCAATAAGTTTATTGAACAAACTCAATTGAATTTTTATCGAGCCGTTTGAGAAGTTCATGAATGACTTGTCTCGTTTACAGTCCTAAATGGTATTAAACTGCAAAATTAATCACATATCCATAATTATAAGAAAAATAAGTCATTTTGAGTGTAAGGGTGTCGAAAACCACCATGATTGTTGGCAAAACCACCATGATTGTGGGCAAAACCACCACTTATGGCAGCTACAAAATCTAAGCTTAGCTACTTTACATGATCTATACATTAAAATGCTTTAAATTCAATAATAAAATCTAATTTGGTATCAATTTAGTGAAATACCATCAATTCCTAAGCCAATCATTATCGTAATTTTGAAACCTAACTTTTGAGGTAAATAAAAAATTTCAATTAAACTGCCGCATTAATTAAAGAAAAGGAATTTAGAGGATTTAAAGGTGAGATTCAAACTCATCAAGTGAAAGGACATTACTGAAGACATCGGGTTTAGGTTGGACAACCCTCTTTAAAAATATTGACTCGCATTCTCTTTTCTTAGTATTTCACTTTTTTTTTTTAACAAATTTTAAATTAATTATTTTATTTTTATAAAAATTTACTTATTGTACAATAATTTAATCAATTAATATAAATTTATAAATAATTGTCAGATTATTAAAAAATGTCTTCCACATTTGTTTTTTTTAATTTTTTTTCAATTCCATTAAATTTAGAATTGAATTAGTTAAAAATCTTTGTTTTTCGATAAATCATCTGATATCTGACTCAGTTAATTAATCCGGATCGAATTCATTGAATCAAATGATAATTGAACACCGGATATTATTTAAGTCGTCGAGTGCCTCATCCCGCTGAACCATAGTAAGTTGGAGATTCATTTTGAAACTTAAAAGATTTATTAAGAAAAACAAGTGGCCCCAAAATATAAATTTTTTGAGCTGAGCGATCATAACCGTCGAAAATTAAACTAAAGCTACCCGATTCGACCACGTCAGAAACTGGCCCCGACTTCATTCTAGCTAGCAGCAGAGAATCAAAACCTGCACCCTGGAATTAGCTCACAGAAAGATACTTCTTTCCTCAGTTTTCCCTTCTCCTCTCTTTCATTTCTTGAAGCCAAAGCAAAATTCCTCTCTCTTTTTGTAATCCGCCGAAATTTTCCGGTTAAATGATCCATCAATAACCCTAGAATTCTCAAAATGAGCTCGGCGAACAACACAACCACCACAACTACCACCACCTCTAATGGCAGCACCACCACTGCTCATTCCAATAATCACCAAGATCCCGGCTCCTACTTTCTGAACCTCGCGCGCCAGTGCTTGCAGGAGCCTGGGGCTCCTACTTCCGCATCGACGGCGATGATGGGGGAGGATGACCGGGAAGATGAACCTACTGAGCTTAACACGATCAACAGTTCCGGAGGGTTTCTCGTGATGTCAACCGATAAACTTTCTGTTAAGTACACAAGCGTTAATCTTCATGGCCATGATGTTGGCGCCGTTCAAGCTAATAGGCCTGCTCCTGTTAAGCGGCTTGTTTATTACTTCGAGATATATATTAAGAATGCTGGGGCCAAAGGACAGATTGCTGTTGGATTCACTAATGAGAGTTTTAAGATGAGAAGACAGCCCGGGTATGTTCTTTTTTTCTTTATGCTTTTGTATTTTTGTTGAAAATGGAAATTTCGCTTGGAATTTTATTTGATGAGGTATTTATATGAGGAGATGATAGAAATGAAAGAGCCTTGAGGCCAATGTAGGTGCATATGGTTGCTAGATTTTGTCTTTCCTTGAAGGTTATGTTCAGTGAGTTGGTGTGATAAATTTGATTGTGGGTGTGTGGTTGCAGAGTAATTCTATAGAAATGAAACAATAACTGAAGAGCTATAATGTCAATTATAGTTGGAAAAAGAGTAAAGAAACTGGGTGAGGTGTGGAAAAAATGTTAACAAGCAGATACTGATAAATTATGATCATCAAACCATTGTTACACATTGGTTTTAAGTTTTTGGTGCTTGAATGTGCTGGAATGTTTCTGTGAGCTTTATGAGTAAAATAAAAAGGAACCCACAACTTCTTGTTGAATTTGGGTAAATTCCAGTTTTTAAAAATGTTAGGCACATTCATGCCATAGTTGTCAAGAATATTGGTGCTCAGATTCAGAGATTTGAGGTGCGTTTATAAAGGATGTCCTTAGAACGCTTGAATAAATATAAGACTTTCAATTTATTGTATAATTCCAAAATATCTGAGAATTCATAGGGAAATACCAACACTTCAAAGAAGATAAATAACTGTTGACTACGAACATTAGTTCAAATCTTCAGTAGTAGTTGCCTGAATGTAGGAGTGAAAAAAGAAACCACAACTGACTATAGTTCAATTATGAACACAAAAGGTCAATAAAAACCTAGATTCCATTCTCAAGCAATTTCTGGAGAATCCAATCATAATAATGCTTATCATCTTCGGGGAAAAAGATCTTCTTTCTCTTCATTCTTGTTGAGGCTCTCCATGTCTTCTTCCTCTTTGCCCATTCCTTCTAAACTAGTCTAGTCCTTATAGTTTCTGAAGATTAAGCAAAGTAGAACCGATTGTCTCTGCTGGTGCTCCAAATAGTTGAATTGACTGGGATGGAGATGTGGCCCTTTCGAATGAGTGCAGTTTATGGTATTTTGTTGACATGGAGAATACCATCCAGCAGTTGAAGTAAAATTACATAACATAAAGTTAAAATATCCAAAAGAATAAGTAAAACCAAAGAGAGGAAAAAAACATTCTTCAGGCCCAGAGATAGATGATATTTTTGTTATGTAGATACGCAGCATATTACAGAAAGAAAGCATAAAAGAATATCATCATAATAGTATATTTAATTATCACTAATTTGAGGGCTTTACCCTATTGTTGAAAGGTTGAGGTCCAAATTGGAGTAGTTAGGCAACATAAAGGCTTAGGGTGATACTTGGTTTCAGTTTTCAAGAACTTTTATTTATTAAATTTTTGGATGCTTATATTCTTAACTTTTCTTGACTTTAAAGTTTGAGGAAACAATGTAGTGTGACTAGTATGCTGAAAAACTCCAAGTAAGTTGAAAAAAAAAAAATCACAGATCTAATGTCTAATGCTTTAGGTGGACTTTTCATGCGTAAAGTTCCAAGAATAGGCATGTTTCACTGAGTTGGTGAAAAATGTTAAATGTCCCCTTTTTGAATGTTCCATCGATCAGGTAAGATTTAGATATTCAGCAATTGATGGATTATATGATGATCATTTTCATAAGAGATTCTTAAACATTAGGATACAGGGTCCTTGATTGACAATTGAGCGGTAGTTTTTTCTTTTCACAGTATATATAAGTTTTGATTTTCAATTCCTTGTTACTTGTTGTTAGTAATAGATATATGGCAGCGCAATTCTTTACTGACTTTTTTCCCTTGTCATCTCCTGTGGCAGGTGGGAAGCAAACACTTGTGGATATCATGGAGATGATGGACATCTGTATCGTGGACAAGGAAAAGGGGAGCCTTTTGGCCCAACTTTTACAGCAAAGGATACTGTTGGTGCTGGTATTAACTATGCTGCACAGGAATTCTTTTTCACGTAAGAGAGTGCTCACTTTGGTTTGTAATATTTTTTTTATTGGATTAAAAGTATCGTTGCATGTCTAAATTGTGAAATTGTAAACTCACAAGATCCTTATTTACATGTGTTCTTATTTTGCAGTAAAAATGGAGCGATAGTTGGGTCAGTGTACAAGGATATGAAAGGTCCCTTGTTCCCTACAGTTGCAGTTCACAGCCAGAATGAAGAGTATGCATTCTCTTCTTAAATATCTATGCAATTTAGCTATTATTTTGGGACAGCTTGTGTGCTGTTTCTTGTGTAGGATCTAGATATTGCAGTTTTGCATTGCCTTCTATGTGATCTTTGATTAGTGGTGATCATCAAATCAATTTTATGGATTCACATATTGACTATTGAGTCATCTTTTGCCTGAATGCTAATTCATTTGACTTGTGCCACAAGCATTATATGATGCTTATCTGGCCACTGCAGAGTTGTTTTTTTTTTTTTTTTTTTTTTTTT
>CANUEP010127931.1:0-18351 GCA_947857235.1 Jatropha podagrica | reverse complement strand
TTCTACCATTAAAATTGACAGGAAGATGGATGAGGAAAGGAAGAAAATGAAGAAGATGAAGATAAACATGAAAAATGGGACATGGAGCTCACGGGTAGGTTCCCAAATATCATTGATTTGGGTGTAAAATTACCAAATGGTACCTCAAGTGACAAAAGGCTATAACTTAATACCCAAGCTTGATCTTTTAATGCAAATAAGTCCTAATCCTTATACTTCGATCTTTTTCTCTCATTCAAGTAAGTCCACTTATAAGCCCATTCTACCCCAACCGGGTTTGGTTCAACTCGACTCAACTCGAATCTATGCAAAGACTCGACTCGGTAGGATGTCACAGGCCTGCAAGTGGAGAGCAAACTGGTTTTGCATTGCCCATGATAAATTTGTCGAGCACTTTCTTAATATACTTCTCTTGAGACAACCGCAGCTTTCTATTCCCTCTGTCTCGAGAGATCTTCATTCCAAAAATCTATTTTGTAGGGTCCTATTCATTGCAAAGGACTTGCCAAGCTCATTTTTCAAGCTATCAATTTTTTTATTATCTTGGCCTGCAATTAACATATCATCCACATATAACAAGAGAATAATGAAGTTGCCATCTGCAAACTTTTTCATAAATACACAATGACTAGAAGTAATTTTATCATACCCGTGGTTCACGATAAAGGACTCAAACTTCTTGTACCATTGCCTAGGACCTTGCTTGAGGCCATACAAGCTCTTCTTCAATCTGCATACCAAGTGCCTTTTGCCCTTGACTTGAAATCCTTCTTGTTGCTACATATAAATTTTCTCCTCTAGTCACCATGGAGGAAAGTAGTCTTCACATTAAGTTGTTCAATCTCCAAATTCATTGGTTGCTAAACCAAGAACAACTCGAATAAAAGACATATTGACCACCGATGAGAAAATTTTTTCAAAATCAACTCCCTTCTTCTGACTAAATCCCTTCTCACTAATCTTGCCTTGTACCTTGGTTGTGAGTTGTTTTGTTCAGTCTTTAATCTGAACACCCGTTTGTTCTTCAGTGCTCTCTTGCCCTTAAGCAGTTTCACCAATTCATATGTATGGTTCTCATGCAAGGATTTGATCTCGTCTTGCATGGCTTTCAACTACTCTTCCTTGAAACTAGTTTTCATGGCCTCTTCATAGTCTTCTAGTTCTCCTCCATCAGCCAAGAACACATACTCATCGGAAGTGTATCTCTAGGAAGATATTCTACCTCTTGTAGATCTTCTCAATTGAGGTGGTTGTTCTATAACAGTTAGCTCCGCATCATTCTATACAGGTTCACCATCATCTTCTTGCTCCTCTCCTCTGTCACCTTCTGGTACTACAGGGGGTTCTTCATTAAGATCAATAGGAAACTCATTGATAGACTTTGGCTTTTCATTTTCTCAAATTCTTCAATGGTTTGGTCTTCTAGGAACATTACATCTTTATAATCTTCTTTTCAACTAGGCCCACAGCCTATACCCAAATTTTGTGTATCCATAACCTATGAAGATACACTGCTTTGACTTGGAGTCAAGCTTAGATCTTTCATATTTGGGAATGTGACAAAGACACTACATCCAAACACCCTAAGGTGATCATTCTAAACATCTTTCCCAATCCATCTCTTTTTTTGGCACATCTCCATTAAAAGAAGCGAAGGAGAAAGGTTAATCAAGTAAACTGCAGTCCTCATTGCTTCACCCTAAAAGCTTTTAGGATCATGAGAGAGCATACATCAAATCCTTTCACAAATGGTTTTGTTCATTCTCTTAACATTTTGTTGTGGAGTTTTGGGACCTGTCTTCTCTAGCTTGATGCAATGCTCCTCACAATATTTTTCAAATGGTCCTCTGTACTCACCACCATTGTCAGATCTGTCACACTTCAACTTTCTTCCTGTTTCTCTTTCGGTACTGGCATGAAAATACTTGAACATATCTAGCACTTGATAATTTGATTTTATAGGAAAGGCCCACACCTTTTGGAGTGAGCATCAATGAAAGTAACATAATATGTGCAGCCACTAACAGACTTATCCATCATAGAGCAAACTTCGGCATGTGCTAAATCTAAAATACTAGGAATGGATCTCTGAAATGAAACTTTATGTTGGTTACCAGACGAACAATCAGTGCAGGACTTCAGTTATGTACTTGTCAAGCGTAGAATATTCTTTTTGGTGAGTCTCAAGTCCCTTCTCACTCAAATGACCAAGTCGTTTGTTCCACAACTCTATGGAGGAATCTTCAACTACATTTGCAATCCCTGTGCAAATCTTACTTAGGGTGTGATAAAAAGTATTTTGCTTCTACCCTTTACCAAATGTCAAGTTACCTTTTAAAAGCCTTTATATACCATTGGCAAAAGAATTCTCATTACCCAAATCATCAAGCAGATGAATAGAGATTAGATTAAAGCATGCATTAGGAGTGTATCTCACATCTTTCAACTAAAGTTCATGGCCAACATTGGTTTTCATATATACTCTCCCAACAGAAATTTCCAAGCGTGAGGGAGGCAAAATACTCCTCGGAAGTAATATGGTATGAACATGCCGAATTAAGCACCTAGGTGGAATCTTGACCGGTGAAAGTCTCATTAGTATCATCATGAGAAATACATATGTCACCATCAACTAAAACATTACCATCAATTGCAACTAAAGTTGACTCTATTTCTTCCTTCTCCTCATTTTTCTCCTTTGGCTATTCCTTTTTCCATTTCCTGCAACGTCTTTGCATATGACCAGGTGCCACAATGCTAGCATGTAATACCCTTTGTTGACTTGGATCTCCCCTTGACTTGTCACTCCTATTCGGATTTTGAGGATATTTGGTTTTATTCCCCCCCCCCCCCTCCTTTTTTTCTGTGACTACAACAACTGCTTCTTAATGGCTATTTAATCCTTGTTCTTTGCTCCTGGCTTCTTCATTTAGAATGTTATCCTTAATTGTATTTAAGATTAGCTTCCCTTCAGGAGCTGAGTTATTGAGCGACACAACTAAAGTTTCCCAGCTATATGGCAAGGAACTTAACAGAAGTAATGCTTGCACCTCATCATCTAACATTAATTTCATAGTAGCAAACTGGTTCAAGATTTCTTGAAATTTATCCAAGTGTTCAGAAGCATGTATTCTTTCTTTGTACTTCAAGCCTCCTTATGATAAAGGCTTTGTTTTGTGCATTCTTCCGTTCATATAGGTTATCGAGCTTTGTCTATAATGAATAAGCTTCCGATTCTTGAGCAACATGGTGAATAACACTCAGGTCGATCCACTGTGTGATTATATAGACAGTCTTTCTATCAATTTTCTTCCATTCATTATCAGGTTTTTATGTTGGCTTTATTCCCTTCACTTCAATAGTCTCAAATAGATCTTTACAATATAGAAGATGTTTCATTAATATCTTTCATATTGAATAATTTCATGAAGTGAGTTTAACCATACTACTCATCAATTTGTCATCCATAACTTATTTATAGAAATTTGATGAGTAGTAACTGCATACGTAACTAGTAACAATATATGTGAGTAGTGACCAATAGATCTATGAAGAGTACTAGGCTTAATAGTAATTGACTATGTAACAATAACTTCAATAATAATTATTCACTGTAAACTTTAAATTACTATTTTACTCTTCACTATTTTGTTGTTTCTGCAACTGTTTTCTGAGTGCCAAAAGATTCAACTTAATTTTCTCTTCTTCTTGGTATATTTATTTTAAAAATATTCTACATATATAGTATCAGTTTCTAACTAGCTGAACTTTAAATCAAGTAGTAATTCAAGAAAATTCATTTCTAATGTGGAAAGTTAGTCTAGGCTGCAACTACAGTGCATACTTAGAAAATTTTTTAACTACAATACTTGAAATTGCAGAAATTGGGGCTTTGATACCACTTTTTAGATCCCGCAATAAAATTAAAAAAATAATTAAGGCAGTGAAATAATAAAATATGACACAAAAATTTACGAGATTTACCCTTAATTATTTTAAAGCTACGTCTACGGAACAAATTTTGAATATTTATTCCACTATTAAAAATAGTAGACTTACAAAGAGATTAATATAAATAAAATAAAAAAATATCCAAAAATAATTTCCTCATTATTTTGTTATTTCCCCATTTTCCCTATTTTTTTAAAATTCTCTGCTTCTTATGTTTTTTGCGCACCCACTACAACACAATACACATGTATTTATAGACATGAAAAAAGATAGATAGGTAAGATATATGTGTGGTTGTTCAACTAATCCATCAACATTAACCAAAGAAAAAAAAATCAAAAACCAAAATAAATTTCAACAAAAAACAAAAGATTCAATGGGCGTTGCCCACTTTAATGGGAGGACCCATGCCAACAAGAGACTCCATAATTCAGTTTTAGAAAGAGCTTAGTACCATTCGATGATGCTTATAATTGATAATTTGGTATACAGATTCATCTTTACAGATTATACAAACTAAACAACAAATTTACAGATTATACAAACTGAAAAAACAATAGCAGAGCATACATGTGTAATCATTACAGTTCAAAATTTGATTTCATCTCCTGAATATGGACCCAACAGAGTCAGATCTACATAAAACCCGTTCAATCCAAGGCAAAAAGCTTGTCCAATTGTTCATCTGTCCACTGTGGGACTGAAACTCTCGAAGAAGGTGGCCTTCTCAACTTAGTTCCATCAACATTTCCAATTTCTCCAATGTTAAAGACATCAATTAAGCCTGTTGCAGAACTTCCATATTGGGCACCTTCCAACACATTACCCCTGCCTGCCTGAGTTGAAGGGTTTGGCTGCTCACATGCCACTGCTTCGCCGTTATTATCTTGATCTGTTCCATCAGCTACTTCCACTGCTGCATTAGCTCTATTCTGCTTTTCCAACGAGCGTTGTTTCCCAGCAACAACATTTTGGTTTTCATTGTTTGCATTGCCATGGCAACTGTCGCTTGTTGCATTGTCCCGTTCCATGTGTTCATCAAGTGAACTTCCTCTTTTATTAGCATTTTGTCTGAGACTATTCATGATTCCTTCAGTCCTTCCTTGTGACAAAGACAATGGATACTTCGGCATCCATGATTTTTCATTGTACTCTGCAATAACAAAGAGTATTTAATAGGCAGTCAAATTGTGCATATCTACATGAAAAATCCAACACCATTGCGTTAAAATTATCTCATCATCTATTCAAAAGCAACAAATGGCCAAAAATTGTATTCTCTAAATTGCAAAAGGGAAATAAATTTTTTCCTCATACCAGACATGGGAGCAGCATGTTTGACTGATGATGCAACACAGTTGTGTGTTAGTGAAAGTTTGCTATCATTGGAGATGACCTGCAAAATGTTATCACAATATTGTAAGTATGGTCTCTGTGTGCTTGTGCTGCTAGATGTCTATGTTTTTGTCATTATCAATTCTCCTTCAATTACATATCTGTAAACTTTACCAAATGCTATTGATCAACCAGTAGCAGTAAAAAGAGGGCACAAGTTTACTGTTTTACATGAGTTACTCGTTTGAAGCATCTACCCATTAAAGTGAAATATAAATCAAAGCAACATATGCATATGGACCAAGCTAAAATTGTATTAAGGCAATTTTATACAAAATGCAAGCTTACTTAATTGAAAAACCTAATTACAGTTGCACTTTAGCTGAATATAGCATTCATACAATAAGTCCCAAGGAATCTAAGAAAAATCATGACACTGTTACATCAATTGGAAACTAAACCAATAGTTAAACTTGATGCCAAAGAAGTTCAAGCTTTATCATATACCAGGTCAGGTTTAAACCTGCTGTGTTTATCCACAGTTGAAGAAGATAAAGACTAATACTATCTGTTCTGTCTGTTTTAGAAATCCAGTTTTTTCCAAACCAATCATTCCAACAGATATTTGACCAAAACTAGGTGTGAACAGATATACTGAACAATTAAGATGTACTTCCTCTCATAGAAATTAATCCATATTTTTCGGATTCAGCTCACTATAAAAGACTATGGGAAGTGTTTCTATTGGGAACTCATACTCTTGCATGGAACCACTAAAATAAGAGTGAAAACCAGGAAGCTTAAATGAGGAAGCCCTTAAAAGCTGAAAGGATGGTTCCGTATGATTATCATTCATAACATAGTATATCTTGAGTTTAGTTTTGTCTTTATACTTGGCTAATTATGGTGATATATAGTAAAATACAATTGGGTCAAGGACATGCTTAATTGTGCCCAAAGTACCATTATAGTGGATTGAATTTGGGATTTTAGTAAACATAGCATATTTTGAGGTCATGTTTGTCATTGAAAATTTGTTAATTATGGTGATATATGGTAAAATCTAATTTGTTCAGGGACTTTCCCAACTGTGCCCAAAGTACCACTGCAGTGGTTTGAATTTGGGATTTTAGCAAATATTCAAAGAAAATTTATCATTAAAGATGCCGAACTTTGTCTTCAGTTTGGGAAAAAAGAGAGTAGAGGTAAAGCTCACAGGAAAATAATTGATATGCAAAGCCAAGATAAGTCACATACACCTAATGGTGCAAAAGAAACTCTGTTAGCTCATGAAGTAATCATATAAAGGTAACAGTAAGTATATGCATAGCTGCTGTGCACAGAACAGGAACTGTAGAATGGCTCAACATATATTCCTAGTACATAAAAAAAAATGTAAAGATTATCAATTATCATGTCTTTGATCTTGAATATATCAAACAAGCCAGAATAAATCAAGAAAATGGGGAACAGAAAACAGAAAGGAAGAAAGTAATCCAGGTGTAGTTAATTAACATTAATAATTCATAGTTCGTTGTGCATCCAGTTTACTTCACTCATAAATTGGTTAATGAAAAGCACCAGGTGGAATATGTACCTTGACCATATTACTTAGTGTGATATTGAGATAATGAGCAGAGCGTGAAGGCGAAAAAACTGCAACCTGAAACATATCATTCATTAGTCAATCTCTAATAACAGGTTGATACAACAAGATTTCCGACTTAAAGTTTCACAAACCTCAAAAAACTGCTACGTCCCTGACTCACTATTTAGGAAAACATGAAATATCCCTAGTATAACTGTATAAATCATAAAATGTGATACAAGCACAATCCAGGCACATTTATGCCATATAGTTACTGAGAAAAAGGACTGCCTCAAACCTTTTGCAGTATTATCACGGATCCAATAGATATGTCCTTCCCAAACTCCCCCTCGGTGAGAACTCCCCGATGAATGGCAGCATCAATCATACCCGTGGGATCCTAAATCAGAATATAAACCAACTTAATTGCAGAGAAAATCTGCATCAACAAATAAAGACAAACAAAAATCTTATTTTGCAATCATTTTTTATTTCTAGTAAACCGACCTTTAGAGTTACCATCATATCGCCAAAGCCATTGGGAGCACAAGATTTAACGATGGCCACAACCTAATAACAATTAGGCAAAGAAGATAGACTCATCAGAAAAAAATTATAAAAGGTACAACAAATGTTCCATCAAGCTGTGCTCAAATTAATTCAAAGTTTCTTTTCTACAATTGGGAATTATAATTCATATTGATTTTCTTCAAATTTAAATCAATATGATCCATAAAGAATCATACCTGAGCCACTTTATCCATTTTATTCCTGCTCTTTACTGCACTCAGAGGAATCCCAATTGCACCATCACAATATCCCAACCCTATTTTCAACCCAAAAGTACAAAAAATAAAAAAGAAATAATTACACGAGAGAGAGAGAGAGAGAGAGAGAGAGAGAGAGAGAGAGAGCATAGTGAACCTTGGCTGCGGATAAAATTCACAGCATAAAGCCAGGGGTCGGAGGTGAAATCATCATCGTCTTGAGCAACACCGTCCTCCACAACTCTCCTAATGTACTCCTGAGTAGGGATTGGCTCTTCACCAAAATCACTAATGAAATTTCCATCATTTTGATTGTTGCGACGGCGGAGCATGGCAGCTTGAACTGTTCCAGCGGGGCCAGGGATGAGGATAGGAGAGGCACTGGGTCGTGGTGGAGGATGGAATTGGGAGAGAAGATTTTGGGAGTTTTGGGAGGATTGAGATAAAGTACAGCGGTGGAGAAATGGTCGAGACACAGAAACAGAAGTGGCAGCCGTGGTGGTTTTGTGGTGTTTGAAAGAGCGGAGAGAAGAGAGATCAGAATCGTCTAGTTCTAGAGCTTCCTCCCAAGGTTCTGCCATTTTTGTTGGGGATTTGCGCGAAGCACTGTTTGCGTGTGTTAGAGGGATTTTAGACAGCGCGGGAAAGAGAAGGCAATTCAAGTTTTATTTGTTCAATTGGTGCAATGGCTCTCATTTGTTGGTCAATTATTGCAAATTAGGGGGTGTACAAGATTAAAAATATCTTAAATTAAAAGATTTTAAAATTTTAATTACATTTAATCTAAATTTTTTTAGAGTCTATTAAAATTTTATAATATTCAATTCATATTCTTATAAAATTTATAAAAATCTATTGATATTTAATGATGATGGTATCCAAATAATTGCTAATTTGGAATGATTTTATGAAAAATCATAGACAAATCCACTCTCCAATTTAAAAATTTTAAAAATCTTTTTTTAAAATCTAGTAGACCTTTAAATTTAATACATCCACTATATAGAGATGCTCTTTAATGGGGATGGGAGCGGGTGAGAATTTATGAATTTTAAATTACATGTATGGATATTCATTTAAAATTTTATTACATTGTCTAATCTAAATCCGCTTAAATACCTATTTAAATACTTATACTAGAACTCGTTTAAATTTTTACTACTCATATTTTTTTTAAATCTATTTAAAATACTTCTTAAACGGGTAGGGATCTACGAATTTTAAATCATACAAATTCAAATATATTTAAAATATATTTTTTACTAGTAATCCACTACTGAACTTGTTTAGTATAACGGTTAACGGGTAACATGTATCCAAAGATCTACACTCGTATTCATATCCGTTTCGTGTAGCAATTTCCACTACTCATATCCATTATGAGTAATAACTTCAATATTCATAATCATTCCAAACCTATTTATAACTATTCATATTTTTTTTAAACGAATTGGAGTAGAGTAAATACTCTAAAACACCCATACCACTCTCATCCGTACTCCTTGAGGTGTAAAATAATGTGTTAATTATTGGATTAGTTTTAAATTAATTCATGTGTTGAGAATTTGATATTTTGACAAAAATTAATATCAATACTGCTGCAAATTTTTCAAAATTGATTTGATTATTTTTTGGAATTTTTATGGGTTTATTTCAATTAAATAATAATTTAATCAAATAAAAAATAAAAAGATTTTGAAATAATTGAAGAACTGAAGAATACTGTGAGTCGCAAGCAGCGGGTGGTGCATCAGGCCTATTTTGATGTGCACCACCTCCTTGCGCGAGCTTTAGCAGCAGGCGCAGGTTCTAGCTAGCGGTGATAGCTCGCATAATCGACACAAGTTTTGCTATATATATGCGATTTTCTGATGAGACGGTCGTCGTTTAGTCAATAGATGAGAAACTTGTGGTCTTTTGACCACATTGCGACTTTTCAGAAAGCGTGGGATGACCGTCGGCTACGCTATCGGTGGAGGTAAGGTTTTAAGTGAGGGAAAAAAAATAACTTTGAAAAAGATAACGTATTTTGCTTTTGGTTCCTCATTATTTTTAGTTTTTTGATTGGACCCCAAAACCTTTTAATTTGTTTAATTAGATCCTAAAATTAATTTTGATTGTATATATAAAAATCATTGTAGTTTCATTAAAGTCAATCAAAATATATATAAAAATTTCTCAACAATTTTATAAAATTTCATGTAGAATTCTAGTGAAATATGTGAAAGTCTTAGAAAATCTTTCAATTCTATCAAACTCAACAATTATTTTAAAATCTAATATAATTGTATCCAATACACCCCCTAAGGCTCCATTTATGAAAAGTAACTTGTCTTGTGAAAAATATTTTCCAAGTAACTCATTTTTCATTGCTTGATTGTAATATTAAAAATTAGTTAAAAATATTAAAATTTTTAATTTCATCAATTAGACTAAACTGATTTGAAACCTATTAAGATATGTTTGCAATTAGCTGATATTTTTATTTGTTATTTAAAAAAAATTAGTATTTTTCTAATGTGCCTTAGCGTGCTATTTGTACTCATTAATCTCATTGTAAGTATACATCACTTAATTTATATATATAATTTTCTATTAATTTATTATTATAAATTATTATATTATGAACAATTTAAATTACTAAAATCATAGAACATTTACAAAGTAGAAAAAAATATTTTTCTACTTCGACCTTTTTTAGAAAAAGATAATAAATTTTTTTGATAAAATAATAAAATTTTACCAAGAAATTTTTATTATAAAATAATGAAATTTCTCAAAGTGAGGATTAATTTGAGTTTTTTTAAGAAAAAGATTAATTATATTAAAAAGAAAAGTTCATCATTACAAAAGAGAAAAAAATAGAACTGACCACTTCTTCAACTCGTATCGAAGCACCAGTAGAAGAAAAAGCTAATCTATAAAAGGCATGAGCAATTGCATTGCCTTGTCTACAAGTGTAAGACAAATCCCAATTTTTTACATGTTGTGTGACTTCTCGACCCGGCAAAGAGATCCTAAGAGGGCGGATAGAGCAGGGTTCCTGATAAGCTTCTAAGATGACATGCTAGCTATGATAGTGAAATGCGTGATACAGGAATGAATTGGATCATATATTGAAAAGGGGGTAACTAATCATTAGAGGAGCCTTTTGGCGAAATGACTGGAGAGTTAGAAGAACTCTAGGGTTAAGCATGCTCGCTTGATAGAAATCCTAGGATGGGTTACCTGCTGGAAAGTTTTCATTTCACCTGCGGGACAAAATCGTGCGGGTCTTGCCGATCTAGTATGGGATGCATCCGGCTTGATTCAAAGTGAACAATTCTTCTAGTCGTTGGAGTCAGGGTGTTACATATTGTAACAATGAGAAAAGAGACAATAACGTGTCCCATATTCTGAGCTCAAAAAACTTGTGGAAAATAGTAGTTGGACTAGCTGAAGAGCATCTGATTCTAAGGTGAAAGAGAAAAAGCCCATATCTACGGAAGTCTGGGTACCAAAACATGCATCTTCAACCTCTGCTTGTTCCACAACTAAAATCAATGGGAGATGTTTGCAACCTATTGCTAGAATCTGTCTGAGATGGTTTCTAATTATGAACTCCAGCGCACAACCTTGCCCATTTATAACTGAGGTATATCATCTTAAGATGGCCATAATCTAGTAGAATCCATTTTATAAAGTTGTTGCTTTAGTTGGATAGAACACCCTCATATTTCCATCTTGAAACTCATAAAAAAGAAATACCTATGTGAGCAATCTAATTGCTAGTCATTTTTTTTTTCAGAAAGAGATTATAGGTTTCGCGATTTCCATATAGACCAAGCAATAGTAGTGAAAATTTAAGTTTGTTGGTTTTCAAAATTCTTAGCTAAAAAATGAAATCAGTTAAGAAAATTACATTGAGGATGCAGGATTAACTTGACTTAGCTTATTACTTTTTGAATTTATATTATAAATATTATATATTACATATAGACAATTATTTTAATTATAATAATTAATATATTAATCATTGTTTTATAGCATTATAAATAATTTGAAATTTTCTTTTTTTTATTTTATGCTATAGTTTGTAAACATATAATTAATTTTACAGTTGCCATTTTTGAGAAAAAAATTCTTTCAATATGTTTTATAATTTGCTGATATAATGTGTTATTATCATAATTTTAAATATGTAGTGAGTTTTATTTTCTATTTTATATCAAACAATAAATTTTATAATATTTTCTTTAATAAATATAATAAATTACATTTATTGTTTGTAAAATAATCATAACCAGTTAAATTAAAAATTTAATAAAAAATAATAAAACATATTATATTCTTACCATATTTAATGTGTACCTTATATATTATAATATAACCAATCAAACTCAAGTTATTTTTATTCTTTTTTTTTCTTTTCTAAGAAGGAAAGATATAAATTCTTATAAATGAAGAACAACTTTACCAGTTAAATACAAAAGACAAAATGGAAGAGGGAAAATCTTCCACCCATATAGATTCTTGAAAAACTAAGGATGAAATTAACTTAACTAAATGATGGGCAACCATATTATCCTCTCTAAAAACATGACCAATATGAAAACCGGTAAAAGATTCAGCAAGAAGGGACAAATTCAACAATCATATACCAAAAATGTTAGCAAGAAAACTCTTGGACTATAATGTATGGATCACCTGTAAACAGTCTAATTTTAGAGCAACAGCTGCAAAACTCATCTTCTTAGCTTGAGACAATGCAAAAATTGCCACTTCACACTCAGCTTTCGACGGATTGTGAGGCATGGACAGATGAGAGGCCCCTACTACAAGGACATCTTGAGACTCGTTCCTCACCATAAGGCCACAACCCATAGTATTCTCATTAGACAAAATTGTTGCATAAGCATTAATTTTGACCCAACTCGAATCTCCAGTAGACCGTGAGACAGCTTCGAGATGCAACAGAAGGGGTCTAAATATGTTAGGTCCCGTAATAGAATTGAGGGAATAATTACATATAGACTTAACTATATTAGGACTGTGTCCACGAGAAAAACTCTGAATATTTTTTTCACTATTAAAATAATAGACTTACAAAGAGGTTAATACAAATAAAATTAAAAATAATGTCACTCACAGTGTTTCCCAGGAATACCTAAAAAATAATTTTCTCACTATTTTGTTACTCCCCATTTTAGGAAAACCTTTCCTAAAACTAAAATCTCTCTTTTATTTTTCTTTTCGTTTTTCCATACTCACACTTGCACATACCCATGTCTATATATATAGCAAAAAAAGGAATTTTTTAGTTAAGAGGTTGGTGAGCTACCACTACACTAACCTTGATAAAAAAAATCAACAAATGGTGCCCAACTTTGACTAAAAGGGAATCAATAAAAAAAAAAAAAAATTAGTGGGCAGTGCCCAATCTTGACTAAAGAGAATCAATAAAAAAAAATAGTTGGCAGTGCCCACTTGAATGGGACCGCGGTAACAAATCTCCCATTCACATTCAAGTGGGTAGGGTTGCCATGCCCGCTATCTCCCTACAAGCAACAAGCTTCTCCGTAGGTAATGCTTAATCATCATATTAGAGCCATTATCATTGTGTGTACTTTCTCAAGTTGAAATAATTTCATCTCTGTAGGTAATGCTTAATCATCATATTAGAGCCATTATCATTGTGTGTACTTTCTCAAGTTGAAATAATTTCATCTCTAGCGTATCTCGAATCTAGTGATACCTCAAATCAATGTGCTTTGACCTGGAATAAAAAGTTGAGTTCTTGCTAAGATGAATAGTGCTCTGACTGTAGCAGAATAACATATACTTCTTTTGTTCAAGGCTCAATTCTTGTAAAAATTTCTTCATCCATAGGAGCTCCTTGCTAGCTTCTATAATAGCAATATACTCAGCCTCGGTGAAAGATAATGCAATGCATTTTTGTAACTTTAATTACCGAGACACCATTTCTCTTGCAAAAGTCATTAAGTATCCAGAAGTGGATTTTCTAGAATCCATATAACCAACTATGTCTACATCTATGTACCCATTTAACATATGTTTACCATCACCAAAGCATAAACATACTTTAGGAGTGCCCATGTTGAAATCGTTGATCCAATCTTATAATGGTTATTCTGATATAAGAAGTCACTTAGCGACCTTCCGAACCATCATGTATTTGCAAACCAACTCAAAAGACTTAATGTGTAAATTTTTCCCAATCAACCTTAAAGGCGTTGCACATGAGTGGTACCAAAAGCTTAAAATGGGGTCCATCCAATCTTTTTTACAGCTGGCCACAATGTTCCGAGCTCGCTTCATAACCTGTATCCTGTCTAAAAAAGTCTTATCTAATCTAGTAGACTTGAAAAGAGAAGAAGGAGAAACTTTACGACAATATGTGTCCAGGTTTAAAAAGATGACAATGCAGGTGGAGAACCTGAATGATGAAGTTGTTGTCATTGCAATGACTAAAAACTCCAAGTATAATAGATTGTTTGAAAGCTTGAGCATTGTTCCTTCTTCAACTTTTGCTGAGCTCATGGTGAGAGCTCATAAGTACACTAAACTGGATGAGGCTTATTAGATTCAAATCAGCTAAGGAGGAAAGGTATAGACCTAGAAGACATTCGCCCCTAGGCGAAAGATGATCACCTCAAAGAAGATTGCCCATCTGATCTTTACGCACTAGGTACCATGTTCGAACTCCATACACCAGGAATAATGATCTTGCACGAGACACAGAGTTCACCCTGGTCAACAAGCCTCAGTTGGAGATCTTATTGTGGATTAGAGAACAGGGTGATCGGATATAAGATTTTTATCTTAAAAGATAAGGGAAGATTTTGCAAGCCATAGGGATGATTGCAAATATTACGAGTTCCACAGGGACGTGGGCCCTGAGACTGAT
Source organism: Jatropha podagrica (assembly GCA_947857235.1). NCBI lineage: Eukaryota > Viridiplantae > Streptophyta > Magnoliopsida > Malpighiales > Euphorbiaceae > Jatropha > Jatropha podagrica. Next base: position 3,803 of record CANUEP010127931.1, on the reverse strand, counting down.
GCTTGTTGGCAGTTAAAAAGGGAGTAGAGCGCCTCATGTAGAAGGGTGAGCTAAAGCAGTTAGTGGGAGAATGAGGGCAAGAAGAAGGACAATCCAGCAAACCAAATAGAGGTGATCACACCTTAGGAACCATTCATACTATATTTGGTGGTTCTGCAGGTGGTGATAGTAATTATGTAAGGAAGAGGAGAGCCAGGGAGATATACTTTATCATAGCTCAACAAAAGCCTAACCTAAGACCACCAATATCAATCTCTAAGATCGACGGCGAACATGTTCGTATGCCACATAGTGACACCTTAGTAATCAAAGTGATCCTAAAGAACTTTTGGGTGAAAAGAATCCTAATAGATGAAGGTAGTGCAATCAATATGATGATTATAGATGTATTCAAGGCCATCAAATTAGACCAAACAAAGCTCAAGCTAGTATGAACTCCACTTGTTGGGTTAGAAGGTAAACCGATGTAGGTATCAAGTGCAGTGGATATAAATATAGAGCTCGGGGTTGTGAATTTATCAAGGCGCCTAAAATTAGAATTCATTATGGTGAACATCCAAATTCCCCTATAACGCTATATTAGGAAGGCTAGCCCTATATAAGCTAGAAGCAGCAATGTGCATCAGATACTTAACCATGAAATTCTATTCAAATGAAGGTAAATTAGTGGCTGTGAAGGGTGACCAAAAGGCAGCAAGAGAAGCATATGTAATAGCTCTAAAGGGTTTACCACTCACTCTGCCGATCATGTGGATGCTAGAGGGAGAACCAACTACACAATCTGTAGAACATCCTCCCTTTGATATCCTTAGACACAAAGGAGACTTAGGTCCTGAACCAGTGGGTGAGTTGATTAAATGGGAAGTTGAGAAAGGGAAATGCATAACATTGGGAGCTGATTTGCTGAACGATGTGCAAAATGACATGAAAGGAGTCTTGAAAGTTCATGTCCACAGTTTTGCCTGGACTGCAAAGGATATTGTGGGCATCAACCCTAATTTGTATCCCATAAACTCAGTATAGACCCAAGTTCTAAATCAGTCAAGCAGAAGATGCGAAATCACAACTCCGAAAGACAGCAGGCTATAGCTGTAGAGGTGGATATGCTTTTAAAGGCAGGCTTCATAAGGAAGGTAAACTATCCAGAATGGCTAGCGAGCATTGTTCTAAGACCAAAACCCATCTAAACAAAGCTTGTCCAAAAGACCCTTACCTTTTACCTAATATTGATTAGCTGGTTGACCCAACAGCCGGATATGAGGTGTAAAGTTTTGTAGATGCAGCAGTAGGATATCACTAGATGAGAATGAATAAGCTATATGAAGAGAAAACTAGTTTTGTCATAGATCGAGGAATTTACTGTTATCAGGTTATGCCTGTTGGATTAAAGAATGCAAGGGCAACGTATCAGAGGTTGGTTAATAACATGTTCAAGGATCAAATCGGGCGAACCATAGAAGTATATGTCGATGACATGATAATAAAAAGTATTCGAACTGCTAATCATCCTAGATATTTGCAAGAAGCATTTCAGATCTTGAATCAGTTCAACATGAAGCTCAATCTGGAAAAGTGCACTTTCGGAGTAAAAGCAAGAAAGTTTTTGGATTTATGATATCTCAGAGTGGAATAGAGGCAAACCCCGAGAAAATTAAGGCAATCTTAAAGATGTGGCCACCCATCAACATCCATGAAGTAGAACAGTTGAAAGGCCAAATAATAGCTTTAGGCATGTTTATCTCCTGTTCAGCCAAAAGATGCATGCCCTTTTATTAGACGTTGAAATAGTTGGGAGGTTTTAAATGGGATGATCAGTGCCAGCTTACCCTCGAATAAATTAAATAGTTTATGTCCTTTACCCCCCTCTTGAGTAGACCTAAGAAGGATGAACCTCTATACCTGTATCTTGCGGCTACTAAAAACTCTGTTGCTTATGTTTTACTCAGGGAAAAAGGTGGCGAGTAGTATCCTATTTATTACGTGAGTAAGGTCCTCAGAGGAGCTGAGCTACGATATCCATATGTTGAGAAGCTGGCGTTCACACTCCTTACATCGGCGAACCGTTTGCATTTCCAATCTCACACTATAGTTTTTCACACAAATCATCCATTAAAGAAGGTGTTACACTGAGTTGAAAATTTTGGAAGTTTAGTAGAATGGTCAATCAGATTGGGCGAATTTGATATCAAATATGAACCTCGTACTATATTGAAGGCATAAATTTTGGTTGATTTTATGGCTGAATTTTCTAGTGAAGTCGAGACAGGTGGTCCACAAGCCATAGTGTCGAACATCGACTCTGATATATGGAAACTTTATACAGATGGAGGCCTAAGAAATTTGGAAGCAGCAGTGGGGGTCATTCTACAAGGGCCAGGGAAGATAAAAATGCAATATACAGTTCGCTTAAGCTTTCGTACAATAAATAATGGGATAGAGTATGAAGGCTTGATAGCAGGACTTACGTTAGCACTTGAGCTACGACCTTCAACCCTCCATATCTTCAGACTTACAGCTTATTGTAAGTCAAATCATTATACTAGCTTGAATCATAGGCTTCTTCATAAATAATGTAATATTTAGATATGACATGCCTCGCAGAATAGTCACTGATAATGGGAAGCAATTTGACTTAGGAGCCTTCAAATCCTTTTATGAAGAGCGACACATCAGCTTGCACTTTACATCAGTAGCTCATCCATAGACCAACAGCCTTACCAAAGTTACTAACAGAACCATCCTACAGGGACTGAAGAAAGACTGGATGGAGAAAAAGCCAACTGGGTAGATGAGCTGAAAAATGTACTATGGGCCTAAAGGACAACACCTTGCTAAGCGACAGGATAAACACCATTCTCTTTGGTATATGGAATGGAGGCTGTGATACCAGTAGAAATAGGCTTACATAGTAGAAGTGTAACACCCGCCGCCTAATCCCGAAGAACCAGACGATAGATGCCACAATCGGTGCCGGAGCACCGTCTTATGTCACTTATTAAAGCTAGATCACAAATTAAGAGTGGTTAAATTTCCATAAGGAGGCAAGTAATTTACATTTTGTTTTATGTTTTGTTTTTTTTTTTTGTTATATATAGAAATAATGTTAAAGAAATTCCTACGAAAATTTTGCAAGAGTTCCACTAAAAATTTACTTGCCACACAAAGAAAATATACATACTCCCAATTTTCTTCAAACCCCCAAAACTCCAATTCAACACAACATACCACAAGCACTTCTAAATATCCGTCAACATACGCTTAATATTCGAAACACATTCTTTTCAAAGAATCTATAATCATCATACACCAAAAATATCATAAGATGTTATTTCCTTAAATAATTATAACTCTTAATACATTATAAACTTTTTATATCCAGCCTTCACAACACAATATTTATATACATGCCAAAAATCACCGTTTACAAAATATCCTACCCCTAATGTGATATCTACTCTGATGCTCCTCTTCTGGTATTGAAGAACACCCTCCGCTCCTAACCTGCGCGTGATAAAAATCTACGCGCTGAGTGGAAGACTCAGTGGTGCTAAATAAATAACCAACAACTAAAAACAAGAAATAGTCAAGGCAAAACTTAAATTACTCAACTATTTAAATACCGAAATCGCATTCATTTAATTCAAATACTTTTATAAATACATATATGTCTTCATTCTTTTATAGCAACAATAAAATTTCATTTTTCGTTAAGGCTCGTACTCATGCAAAATGAACATAAGCAGAATTGATCGTGGCCTATATTAGCGCCACCCCCATCACACACTCGTGGCCTATGAAAGCAC